>LJIJ01004957.1:0-13091 GCA_001718145.1 Orchesella cincta
TCGTGTTATTCCTTTGGTTTACCTGCATCTACATGCTAACCACAGAAGTATTTTACCATCGGAAATATTTTGGAGTTTTAAATTTCTGTGTTTCCACAACGGGTTTCATTTCCTTTGGAATAACGTTATCAATGGTGCAAATTATTGTCGATAATTTGAATGAGACGATCTTAGGGGCAAACCAACTCATTCAGCTTGAGCAGGAGCTGTTACAAAGTAATTGTCACTGATAATATTTATCAGTATGATTTTAAAAATAGTAAAATACACTGTAAAATCACTTTGTTTTACTTCCAGAATATCACTCACTTAATTCGTCAAAACTAAAGGAAAAGTGGTCTAGCATTGACTTGATATTCGTGTTGATGCTTGTCTGTTCCGTGGTTTTACCTTACGGAATATATTTTGCATGTCTATTTTGGAGTTTGGATGGTCCATTCTGGCTTTTTGAAGACTTTGCGCCTGATCCCATGCACCGTAGCACAACCATAATTGTTGTGCTCTTCCTTTTACCAGGATTTTTGGAGGCTTCCCGATTCCTTTGTAGTGTTAGCTTGTTGTTTCTAATGGGAGTCAATACCGTGAAGGAATGTCTGAAGATACTCACATTTGACATACGCAAAACAAAAGATTTTTTCAATTACTACTTAAGATTCAGCTTAGTTTGTAATATCATGGTGGAAGTAACAGGGCGAGCGATTTTCCTCTCCATCTCGGGAGTCTATTTAATGCTAATCCAAACATTATGGTTTTGCGTTCGTGTGTGGGGAAAGCTGGATCCAACAATTTATTTTTTGTTCACTTTATTCGCAATTGAAGCCATGTGTTGTGCATTGTATTTCATTCCAACCGTGACCTTGATGGGAGAAATGATCATGGCACTACCAAAGATCAGGTTGAAGGAAATGAGAAAAAAGTTTGTCAAGAAGAAGACTCTGGAAAATCGTATTGCTGTCAAGAAAGCAAAATCGCTGTATCGCATTAAGTTCTCGTACGGAGAGTTTTATACTATTGGAAAAAGCTTTACGAGAAACACTTTCGAAAATCTCATTGAAAACTTGTTAACTGTAATTCTACTGTTTGATATAAATAAATAAAATATTTGACACGATGCAAGCAAGCTGACTGCAATTTAAACTCTAAATGAAAAGGTTAATGTCCGACCCAGTTTATGAGTATCTTATGTCATAAATATCATATTTATTTACATGTGAATCAAGATAAGGATTAAGATTATCCTCTTAGTGGTTCTGGATGGCTTAATGAATTTTTTCAGCGTGGTTGCATGATTTAATAAGTTGCTACAAACTTTACAAGTGGTCTCTATAAGATGGTAGCTTCTACATCTACGTTCTGCAAATATTGTATTGCTGAAATTAGTTACTCCTATACTTTATCAATATACATATATGGTACGCATCAAGATTTGGTGTCGCACTTGATACAAAGAGGGGGTCTTTGGTAGTGCGACACCAAATCTTGATGCTGACTACTAACGGAAGCATGTTTTGTTAGGTTATTTGGTTAGGTTATGTTTTGTTAGGTTATTTGGTTAGGTTATGTTTTGTTAGTTATTTGATTAGGTTATTTGGTTAGGTTATTTGGTTAGGTTATGTTTGGTTAGGTTATTTGGTTAGGTTAGGTTTTGTTAGGTTATTTGGTTAGGTTATGTTTTGTTAGGTTATTTGGTTAGTTAGGTTTTGTTAGGTTATTTAATTAGTTAGGTTATTTTTTGTTAGGTTTGGTTAAGTCATCAGGTTACGTTATGTTTGGTTAGGTTATCTGGTTACGTTATGTTTGGTTAGGTTACAAGTCTAAAAATGTGTACAGGGAATGCCTATACGGTTATCATTCAAATTTTTATATTAGGTGCGACACCAAATCTTGACCCTGGCGCCGTGTTAGTCAGCAATAAGATTTAATGCCGCACTACCGAAGACCCTTCTCTTTGTATCAAGTGCGATACCAAATCTTGATGCTATCCCTCTCGTATTATCATTACGGAATATGGCATTTGATGTGTATAAAACAAGTCTTCCAAAACTTAATATTTTGCCTACATATATATGCGTTGAAGTAACAAATGGTCGCACTAATTGATCAAAGGTCTAGGATTTTAATGAATGAGTGGGCGCACCACCACTTGGTTTTTTTGGTTGTGTCATCATTCATATCTAAATGTGCAGCGTTGTATTAAAATGTGTGAATATTTTCATTTCAGTCTGGATGGTCAGTTCCTATCGAGCTAGTTGTTGGACCTGAGGATGGAATTTCATATCTAACAGAACGTGCCATTGAGGTAAGTATGAAATTTATATTGTGTGCCAGTTGTAAAATTGGTGTAGAAATAACAATAAACTATATATCGGAACTTGGAACTAGAAATCAAAATAAGTTCAAACAAAACAGACAAGTTAAGTCCGTTAGTTCATGCCTGATTGTGTTCAAGTTGGCATGTACGCTTCCATTCCCAGAGAAAACAAATTGTGTGAACATGAACGTTATTAGGAAAGGAATGAAGTTTTATATCAAACGAAAGTTGTAAAATGTGGTGAAAGTCGATAAGATGGTGGTGGCAATGATGTGTTATGTGACAGTGCTATATCCTTAAGACTCCAACCCTGTCTCATATACATTAGCCCACAAAACACCCAACCAATATTTTTCTCAGTGTGGTTGGCTGAAAACTCCATGACAGACTCATACATCCAGAAAAAAATCCGATCTGAACCGAAATCTTGATTCCAGCTGTCCCTTTCTGAACTCAAGATTAACACCCATGTGGCACTTTTTTTCGTACAAGTTAAGCTGGTTAGCATTTTCTGGCAGTTGCCAAACTTTCCATCGGGAAAAAAATCTCCTTCCGCCAATTTGGAATTGTCTTCTGTTTTTCTTCTTCTATTTTCTCCCCATCAAGTGAACCGTGTGCGTGGGCTAGTCTAGTAGTCTACGAGGAGAAGACCCATTATTTTATAGCTAGTTCATGACATGAATTGGCCAACATGTAAAAATTCTCTGTCAGCTCATAAAGCAGTACTTAAGATGCAAAAACCCTAAACTAGGCATCTCATGCCCTCGCATGATGAGCAATACCAAATTTCATGTCGTTAAAACGCAATTCAAATCAATTGTGTGGGATGAAATGAAGTTATGTATGAGCTCATATTGTACATTTACGTCAACTTGTTAGTTTGCCCAAGAATTATGATCCAAGTGGAGTGCAGACTCTTTTTCTGCGCAGTTGCTGTTCTCTATACTGTGTTTTTTCGCGTTCTGGTTATTTACCCGGTTCAGAGGAACATCCTTCAGGGGGCTTGTTCTGTGTCGGAAGTGACATTTTATGGATTATCTTGGTTCCACGCGATTTGCTTCACTGTTAAATACAGCCTACCAGTTCTACATGGGTGACACTAGCTCAAGTCGAATAAATTTGAAAAGCAAATGAAGCCAAGCAGCTTCTATTGTGACATGACTGTTTGTTATAGTTCATGGTATTAGTTATGATTTACTATTGTTCCGCTGTTACTGCTCCACCTCCGTTTTATTTTGCGATTTGCATCGAAAAAAAAAACGCTTGCATGCATATAACAGAGATAGAAATCGCAATCAAGCTGGAATGCGCACCTAATTTTTACTTTTCCAAGATGTTCAAGAAGATAGCTGAACACAAATGACGGCACAGATATGCATACATAACCAAAGGCATGTTTTAGTAGTTCATGAGAATTACGGAATAGTTGTAAATATTTTTTTTGCACAGTTTCTGAACACCTGCAATGCGCATTCTTTGCATACTTCCAAGACTATCTTCATAAAAAATCGTACTACTTGATCCACCTACTACTACAAGCTGAATAAAACATGTGATATTACAGAAAACAAAGATAAACAACAGGATTAGCCAGCATAAAGTTCATAAATCCTTCCAAAAGTTAATTATGCATAATGATCCAGTATGACGGAGCATATTGTTATCCTTGTCGTTGTCACTGGAAGACATTCCAAAGAACCAAAACTTCATTAATATCAATGTATGACCGGGAGGAAACCCCGTTGCCAAAAATCTGCCACGACAATTTGGAATGCATGAATATATTCGAAGATAATGAATTGCTGAGGTTTTCTTCTGTAAACTCATTCACCAACTTCCGTAATTGCAGAGATTTCAAAGGCTTTTTAATGCATATTGACGATAGCTACTCTTCTATGAAGTTCTCAGACAGTTTACCTCTGTTTATTTTCAGCAGAGAAAAAGTGCACCCGAGAGTCGATAACATGCAACTGCAGATCAGGGCAAGGCATACCAATAATATATCTCTGAATTTGAACAAGTTTATGGGAGTGTATTAGAGCAGATAGTTGATGTGATATTTGAAATTTACATGAAAGAAATTTGTATATCCGTTGCGTTGCAGATTGGAGGCTACTAACATGTGCACAGTCTTTAAAACTTTAACGAATGTTTTTAAAAGAGAGAGCTGAGCGTGGTATACGCAGCTGGGATTCGCTGTTGTGAAATAAAATGAGTTAACTACTAGATAATGTATATGTTACGCAAGCATTTATGCATGTATCCTGTTTTCATTGCAACAGTCAAGTAGATAGAGAAGCAGTAGAAACTACTCCATCATCCCGAATAGAACGTTGTAGGCCAAGGAAGATGTGAAAATAGAATGAAACCAAAACAGTCAGTTTAAACTTGAAGGAAATACTTGTAAATTTGAATTCGGACAGAAACGCATTGTGTGTAAATGTTTGGAAATCGCCAGACGAAGTGGAATCCCAATCATTCTTTCCATTCATTGCCAGTAGTCTCATTAAGGCAGGAAGAGAAACCAGTCTAAAGTAGTGGCTGGATTTAATTATGTATTAATTTTGTTCATAGTTTGAATCATGTTGAAAGGATCATTTTTGTGACAGTTTGTTTGGTGTATTTATGAGAAGGTTTGTGCATTGGTTTTAACTAGGAAAATTTTAAGCATCCCGTATTTTCACCAAAGGTAATAATAATTCATGGCATGCTGGATTTGTAGAAAGGTGCGAAAACATTTTTGATGATTTGTAAAACTGAAATGTAACTGATTGACAGTTGACGCAAAGTCCCTGACGAGAAATTGCTTTGTGGTTCGTGACATGTTTCCTGAACATTTCTCATTACAATATTTGCCTAAACTGCTTCATTTTTTAGCATTAGAAGGAACGGTGTAAACAAAACAAGAGTTCATGCAGAGAGCAAGGTGCATCGGTCGGTAAATTGTTATGCGTGATGTATAAAAATGCTAGTTTGCAAACTCACGGTGTGTGCAATTTAAACACACTCTGGTGTCATCGTCGCATCTACTGTTGCCAGCGTTAGTAATTTGACAAGGAGTGTTGAGTTTACTGAGGGAAGCATAAGCAAAGCAGTCGTGTCATAGACTTAGGATGACGATTCATTCATGATCAAATAAAACAATGCGTTCATCAAATATTTACTTAAGAAACATATTCCAGTCAATTTTTTGTCATGTTTGTTTTGACAGACGTATTGTTTTGGTATTTATAATTATGAGTCAGAGCGGCGTTCTTTTGCCATTGCCAATCTACTACGATTAAGATAAATGTCTCAAAGCTCGAATTCTAATGAATAAATCCCGAAGAAATTTTTAAATGATATATTTTTATTGAGGTACCTTGAATGCACTTTGCGTTGCTTAATCTTAGTATAGAAATGGAATACATGTATTTCTTATACAACGAAAAAGGTATGTATGTATTCATGGCCAACTTGTATTGTAATGCACGCCGAAGTAGAGGCAGAAGCAATGGCTTTGGGATACATAAATGATATGCATTATATGAAACGGAGTACATGTCTATGATGTATTTATATGAAAGCTAGCAACCTTCTCTCAGTTTTGGATAAAGTCTTGTGTAGATATGTAATGGTGAAGTTAAAAAAGGACTTTATTTAAGCTCTCGCATCTCTCGATTTTGCTATATTTAATTTCAAACACAATTAAAATGCCACAATTATATATTTTTATCAAGTTTTGATTACAGCGATTGGAAATATATTTTTGGACCATGCATGTTTGAATTAATTTTGGCAAATTACAGGATTATATTATATAAATTATAGGAATCATTATGGCATAACTAAAATATCATTAAACTAAAACATTATGCCAAATATTAATAAAACTATCAGTTTGTCTTGTAGAAACGTAAATTAAAAATTAAGCATGACCATTTCGAAAACAAGCATCTTGTTGACTCAAAAACGATAGTTTAATTTGATGAGACTGATGATCCTTCAACTCCATTTTACCCTCCAACTCCGGTAGGGTTACTTGGACATTTCGACATGTGTGTCTTCATATTCCCGAGTCTATTGTAGCCTGCAAGTGCCATAAAAACCATGTCAGAAAACCTATGAATTCTCCTTCAAATTTATTTCGTTTTTTTAAACTACTGCTTACCTCTTTGACAATATTCACAAGTGTATCGCCATATACCACTCACATTAGGCGGCTGACAGCCTGGCTCATGCCTGTCGCAATTCTGCTTTGTTTTAAAGCCTTAAGGTGGTAAAATTATTTTACAAAATGTTAACCTTGTAAAATTACAAAAATTTAGGTACATTAACGCAAGATATTCATTATAAAAATGCCTACCTCTGCCACATGCTCCACATTTAAAAGGCTTATCATCTTTCTGTAGCTGGCACCGACGTTGACAATTTTGGGATCTCTGATGTCTTTTCAACTCCTTAGGACCAGACAAAACTGGAGACAAACAAAACAACAGTTGCATACTTTGTTAAAATCAATAAAATACCGTTAATATTTGTGACTTAAGTGCTTACCTTTGGCACACATACTGCAAGCGTAAATTTCCTTTTCTCCTTCTGGCTCACATTTGCCTACACCATTCATGTGCTGAGTGAAATTTTGGATAAGCTTAAACTCTAAAAATCATTATTGGTATAATTATGTAATGCACCAAATAAATCTAACATAAAAGGTAGGATTTTTCTCATTTAAGAATTCTAACCTTTGAGGCAGGTCTTACATTTCCAAAGTCCATTCTCGTTGGGCGGTTGACAGGTAGCTTTAAGCAGATGCTTTTTAAGGTGGCCTGATGTTGTGAAACCTGATAGCAGTAAAACCTAACTTCATGAATAATTCAGTGACTAGCTAAACAAAAGAGCGTTAAATTTTAGGAATACTGATTTACCTGCACCGCATTTATCACACCCGAATGGTTTTGTTTGAGGCTGGCAATCAACATTTTTCATATGCCTGTTTAACGACCCATTTTCAAACGCTGGGAAAGTATTTAAACAAAGAATCACTTAAATAATGAAAAAAATGCATTTAAAATATGGATTTATGATGAATGGTTTGTGTTAAAAATACTTTTTCCACAGCGAGGGCAAGTATTGTTAACTAATTTAGGCTTGCACCATTTTAAATGCTTCTTTAGCTCGCAAGGCAATGGGAAAACTGCAACAGAATAATCAACGTCAATGATTAATGAAATCACATAGTACTATTGAAATAGGTATGCATTAT
Source organism: Orchesella cincta (assembly GCA_001718145.1). Lineage (NCBI taxonomy): Eukaryota > Metazoa > Arthropoda > Collembola > Entomobryomorpha > Orchesellidae > Orchesella > Orchesella cincta. The sequence goes on from LJIJ01004957.1 coordinate 7,557, forward strand.
GAGAACTTAATTTACCCTTTCCGCATTTTTCACACGTTCTGTTATCTTTCACAACTGGTTTGCATTTGGGATTCCTTTTAAAGTGCGCTGTTAGGTCAACGTCTCGCTTGAAGTCTAGAGATATTATTAAAGGAAGGGCAATCAGTATCATTCAAACTAAGACAAAATTTATGTTAGATATATCGTTTACACTATATATTACAAACCTCTGTTGCAAATGTGGCAAATATAAGCCCGAACTTGGGTGTGAGTTTCCTTGTGGAGTCGCAGCTTTTCTACCGATCTGAATGCTAAAAAACATAGAGTTTTGAGAGTTAATGGAACGTCGCTTAACTTGGTTTGAAATTAAAAACTCAATTTTTACCTTGTCCACAATCCATACAAAGAATAGGATGCATCTCATTATAATGGCTAGTTAATAATGGCAGAGACGGAAGAATTTCATTGCATTTCCTAAAATAAAATTAAAATATGCAGAAATATAACGGTCAGTATCTCCAATGTCTCAAATTTTCTCACCAACATTTAACCTACAATGCATCATGTTACACCATTTACTTAAAGGCTTACAAGCAACATAGATTGTTCTTCGATACAACCTTTTTAATCTCTGACATGTTTAATTTGCCTAGTTTCTGCTTTTGGATCCAATCAGCTTCGTCCTAAGCATACAATATCAACATAAGTATCTATTTTATTGGAATTTAAAGGAACGGATATTATTTTAGTTACCTTCGTATGTTCTAGTACTCCAGCGTATGGATAGTCATACGATGATTTGCCATCCTCATAGGGCGTAAAAGGAACAATTTTCATAGACGTGGGATCCAATACCAGTTGGTATTTAAATGTATTCATTGCTATCATAAAATTCTGTTTAAAGTTGTCAGGAATTCCTTTAAATCGCTTGATTTCACTAATTAGCTGAATCATCTAAAATGCAAAAATAACTTATTTTAAAATTAAATTTGCTTAAGATCTAAATTTTTTGCCACTAAGATTGGATATTTTAGAAAACATAATTACAATGTATTACATTCTCATAAGTATAATCGGACGCCAACTTCTTGTAGATGATTTTAGCTGCAGTAGGACCGAATTTGGGAAACCCTTTCAATAAATAGTCGCATCCTAAGCAAACAGATAAGGCTCTAAACGTGTCGAGGTCAAATGGTGCATCAAAACTCTTTTCAATTGTCCTTTGGTCGTAAAGCAATCCTTTTTTATTTTTCAGTTTGTACAAGACCTATTTCCAAATTTAGTTGTTACAATGAGATTAGTAAACGTATTTTGGTTGTAATATTTTTTGATTACCTTAGGGCACCCAAAAACCAAAAGGTCACTATCCTCAGTGAGAGCGAAGTCGACGTATCCCTTAAGCACAAGATACGCTATTTGGGCGTCGGCCTCACAAGGACTCTGGATATACTCTATCCCATAGTTTGTACAAAACTATTAATCGAAATAAAATCAATTTAATTTCTTCAATTTCATGGTTTTTAAGAAGATTCTTTTTATCATTCACTTACAGTTTTGAGTTGATTTTGAACTGCAGAATTTCTCGCTGAGTACATTTGAGAATTTTCCACTTTCCCATCTTGTGCGCCCTCAGTTTTGTTTCCCAAGACTCTGAAAACAGAACATTTGAATTGAGTCTTAACCGTGTTCATAAAATATATCAAAATGGAAGGTTAACCTTACCGTCGTCTTGCCTCACGACACTCTGTTTTCGCCTCTGGGCTCTGACCGTCAAAAACGATGACAGGAGTGAGTTTGTTTTCCATAAGCATTACTAGTTGGCTTGCAACGTACCTCTGGGGACTGATTTTAACTGCATTAGCTAATAAACAAAGACGAAACCATTACAGTTACATAACATAAAAATGATCCTAGATTATCATATTGTCAAAAAAAATTCTTTACCTCGACATATCAAAATTGAGACATCGACAGCTACTTTTTGTCCAGCCATTGTTGACAACAACGTTTCAGGAGGTTTCTCCATGATTTTAAACAGGTATTTAATACCCATCTTACCTGTTTTCACTTGTAAACTTTATACAAACACTTTACTAAACTTTGTTCACTAATAGCTTTAACTTGCTTAATAAAACGGGTCAAATAATAATACTTGATAATCTGCCTTTATCTAATTATCTCCAACTAATGACTAGATCAATCTCCCGTACTGACGAAACGACGGTAAGTAGGTAAGATAAACTCCGTTGATCTTTCACTCGTTCAAATCGTGTGTCGGTGCGTTCTTCTGATTAGCCGTCTGACGGAATCAGGAAAGTGCTGTGTACAGCCAAAGCATGAGTTTTACAAGTTTCGTCTTGGTTGGCTGGTGGGTGCCGAAGTGGAAACAGTAATTGTGTTTCTGAGGAGTTTTGATCAATGACGTATGATAAAGCCAAATAAAATGTAATTTTGAAAATATATTGCCAATATAGATTTTTTGTCAGCCTGTATCAGCAATAACTTCATGTAGAAATCATTTTCTGATGATCCAATTCCTATTTAGCGTTGACCAATGATCCATTTCCTGGTCAGATAATTTTTGAATGGATTTGATATGACGTTTGTGATCCTCAAAAATCCAGTTTATGCACAGGTTTATAATAGTGCATTAATCTGACCTTAAACAATTAACAATTTAATAAAAAGCACCCAAAAATAGACATGAACTCTGAAAAGGATGGATTAGCGCACAATAAAATAAGGTGCCGACAGAACGGAATAAAATTGAAATGCAAAAAGGAATAGGCTGCAATAGCAAAATTGAATAACATTGAATACTAAAAAGGAACAAAATTGATGGGCAAAAAGGAATAGGATGGAATAGCAAAAACCAATAATTGAATAGTAAATAGGAACAAATGGATGGGCAAAAAGGAATAGGATGTAGGTGCAAAACTTAATAACATTGAATACTAAAAAGGAATAAAATGGATGGGCAAAAATGAATAACATGGATGGACAAAAGGAATAGGATGTATTAGCAGAATGGCATAAAATGGGTAGGCCAAATGGAATAGGATGTGTTAGCAAAAAGGAATAAAATGGGTAGGCAAAAAGGAATACATTTGAATGTTAAAAAGAATTTACTGGCTTGCTACATGGAGTAAGTGGAATCGGCGAAACGGAAACGGACAACATGGTGAACAAGCGACCTTGTGTATCCCTTTTCCCAACATTCGAAGTAACATCAATTTTACATACCACTCCTCTTCATCGTCTCATTCTTCACGTTTTTATCATGTCTGTGGTAGAAGTTATAATCAATGTAGGGCCCTGCTATTTCTGTATTCCTTTATTGTAATTAATTCTGCATTTTCGGCTACATAAAGTCACTATTATCGATGATATTATGAATGTGATAAAAACCTAACGAGATCCTGACTTTGCTGAAAATATCATCATATTTTGACATTTGACTCTATAATGTGAACATCGATATTCATTAGTACAATTTTTATATATGTGAATTTACAATTACTGCATTATTTCAAAACAGTTTTTACCATTAGGTGCTATTGTAACTTTGTGTGGAAACAACACATCCTGTAAATAAACATTCTACTCCTTTAAAAGCATAAAATCTATTTTCAGGATATTCGGATCCATTTTGTCCTAACAGGACCCATTTCCAATCCTGAGCCCCACTTACCTTGATTGATTTATTTTGTACTGTAGAAGGTTCTATCTTACTCTGAATTCTACATTATTATTTGTCATGGACTCTGTTTTGCTTTACCCAACTGCATTTTACCAGCAGACTTCATGTTTCCTTTGTCCAACTCTATTTCCCTCGAAAAATCCCAACCTTTGCCCCTATCTACTTGATTTTTCACGCAGTACACCATTTTGCCTTACCCAAATTCATTCACCGTAATAAGCAATAGTTTTCCCACCTCTCGTTCCTATATCCCAATTGATTTCGATTTTTCCTCACAGGACATTAGTTTGCATAATACTACTTCATTTACTCCATTAGACTCCATTTTGCCCAAATCCTACTCCAACATACATTTGTCCATATCATACAAAATCAAACTCCATGCCACCTTTGGTTGCTCAATTTCGACATATGAAGCTCATTTTGCAACACATAATACCCTTCCGGCCTTTTCCTTACTTACTAACAATAATCTTCCACTTTGTTGAAATATTCATGTTCAAACAGGATATATCACGCAAAAGCATAATGAGCAAAGCATGTCGTTTTATCCATGCTAGAACTCGTAAATGCCGAGAGTTTGCTCTTGTGTACATTTTATTCACTTAAGGACATTTTGTGCATAAAGTTCATTTCTCTTCCTCTAGTCAATCAATTTTGGCGAAGAGTCATTTCTCTCTTGATCGAGCGACTGATCGGGTAAGCTCTGCTGACATCAGCATATTGTTTGGATTTTGCTAATTGAATAGCAAAATAAGTTAGTTTAGTTGTGGTTTTGTTGTTGCGAGCATGGCGGTTCCAGGAAGAGGAAAAGTTCTGGAGGCGGGCCGTGACGCAGTAAGAAGCCCCGGAGACCCAGAGGACTCTCAACGGGGTTTTGTAAGTGTTTTTAAATTTGTGGTAAGTGTTTACTCTCAACGATTTTTAATTGTTCTTGCATGGTAAGTAATTGATTAAATGAATGAAATAGTTAATTATGTGTTTATTTTTGTTTAGTTCGACCGAAACAATCCTCTTTACTTCACAGATGACATGAGGCAGAGAATGTGGATCTGTATGGAGGAAGCAGATCCTCAAAAACCACGGAGTACGGAGCCTTTCTGTGGGACGCTGTTTGAGAGGAAGTACTCTCGAAAGCTATCAGAGCACCGGGAGAGCACAAGGGACAGAGCACAAGTGTCGAGCTTGCTCATTCAAAAGTTCGAAACGATCGGTAGTTTCAAGCCATGAGACTAAGGTGCACGGGGATGAACGTAAGTGTATATTTTGATTTTGTGATTTTAAATGTCGATATCGACGTTGTAGTGATTAGGTTTTTGTTTTAAAGTGCAATTGTGGTGGTTTGTGTTTTCGGTATCGATATTTATGGCTTTGATTTTGCTTTTTCCCAGTTCCAAGTTGAAAAGGGGTCCCAAACCCAAAGGTGTTGAAGGGGTGCGCCATCCGAAAAGACGACGAACGTGACATTAGGACGTAAGTGTAGTTTTGCATAACTTCTTCTGTAATTAAGGTGCATTTTACTTTTTGTCTTTTCATAATATGGCATGAATCATATCATTCTTTTCCGTAATTTGGTGACATATTCATGTTCCTTTTGAGTTCATGTCGACAATTCCTGGCGTATTCCTTTTTCTTTTTTATGATGTTCTTTCTATTTTATTTTGCGCTTATGTAACTAGTAGAGCGCAAAAAGGTTGCGTTCCGTTGAAAGACGAATCATATGGAATGCACGCAAAAGAGAGAAAATAATATTTATGTTCGTGCATTATGATTGGTTTTCAGAATTCGTCGGGCAGCATGATTTTTGAAAATCCATACAGGAAGGAAAATTCAAATTTCATGTATCAAAGCAGGTT
>LJIJ01004958.1:0-13087 GCA_001718145.1 Orchesella cincta
TATGTCAGACAAAAAAATACTACTTGTCGGGCAATAAAATGTATTTACCGGCCAAAAAATCAACTTTCTGACAATAAAATGTATTTGTCAGACTGTAAAATATATATAGACATCAAAACGTGTATTCAGCAATAATGTACTTGTCAGAGAATAAAATGCAGTCTGTTTCCCATCAACGTTCGGACCCTGCGACTGCCCATCTCTGGTTAATATGAATTTTGTAAATTTTTGAAAAAATGGATAGATGATGTTGTGACAATACCCTAAATATTAAATTTTAATTAATTGTATGATTTTATGCTAAATGCAAAATTTACGGGTCAAAAGTGACCGATCCTTACGGGATGGCCCTAAGGGAAAAGACAAGCAAGCCGCTGTTCTGCTGCTCGCTCTATGATGCATGTGAATGTGCATAACAGTTAGCAGACAAAATTTCCTCACTTGACATGCACTTACTCTTTGTATAAACAAATATAAATTTAATTGAAGCTATAATTTTCAAAAAAATTCAAATGCATATAATTAACTTCCGTGATCAGTATTTGAATGAGAGTTGATACATTATGGCTCTCAATGTTGCACTGCAGAGCACTGTATTGAGAGTTGATCGATTTAAAGTTAGATGATAATTCGGTCAAATAATCATATGTATAACATGCTAACGTAGTACGTCAGTCTGTACGGTCGTGACCGACCAGTTCACCGTGTCCGCTATAATTTTTAACAGTGTAAGGTCAACAAATCCCTATCTATACAATCATATATAATAATGCACCCACGGTAAAGCTAAGGGAGGTAAAACGCCCGAATTGTCAACAGTGTATTAGAAATGTCCTGATCAGTTAATTACAATTAAGTGTGAGTGACTGTCATACGAATTAGCTGAATTTTATATCAATGGCTGTTGGGTAGAAGTGTTAGTAAAGAGGATGAGTAGTTGATTAAAAGTAAAAGAGTTGTATTAGAAGGAGAGTTGTGAATAAAAAGACAAGTACTTTAATAGGGTTGTATTAAATCATTTAAATGTACTTTTAAAAGTTTAGTAATGTTATCGCTCCTCATGTGACTGAGATACACTTCGGGACTAACACGGATTGATTCATGTAACTTCAGAAACAACCTCGATGGTGTTCCTAAGTTAGAATGTTAATTATGGTATATTTTAAGCTCTAAGTTAGGTTTAATCTTTAAATAATGCAAGTTTTTTTGTTAATTTTTCCAGTTTTTTTTAGTTTAGTCTAGCACGGGATTCTTGGACTATCGCCGGCTAAAAAGACTGGTAGTACAATGTTTGACAGTTTAAACATTGACAGTAGGCGAGATCAAACACTGTATATTGAAGAAATGGCTTATGTATCTGCGGAAAACAAAATGCGACGTAAATAAATTTACCTGCTAACATATTATTTACCTGTAGTTCTATAACTTTAAATCATAAAAGGCATGTTGAGTTGACTCCTCAAGACTAAAAAAGTCTTTCTCAAACTCGGGCATCAATTCACTCATTTCACTCTGGTTTTGGCTCATCATTTACCAGAAACAGACGGTTTCCAGATGTACCATACCCAGATTTGTGATTGCAGTGATGCTTCCGTTGGCTGTTAAGCATTGTAAAATGAATAAATACAGTGATCTTGGTGCTTTGAGTGGAATCTAAAGTAGCCACTAGAAATAGAGAGATTATCTTCAGCCGACAAGAGATTCCATGTCAAATCCAAAATTTAGCCTGGCAACATCATGAATTGTGTATGCGTGAAATTTAGCCAAATATTTTTTAAAGAGAAATATCCAGTTGCCCCGAAAGACTGGCACTGTCAAAATCTTCAAATACAACATGAATGGTACTGCTCTGATCGATGTCAAATGGAAATTCAATAGCACAAACACAAAGAGTGATGATGGTAGCTGCCAAAAACCATAAATCAAGCTTCCAAATCATTTTTATTGGGGATACTTTGAATAGCTTTTGGGAGAATAAAAGTATGAGAGCAACGCTAGTGCCAATATGAGAATTGCAAATAAATTTTTGTGAGCATTATAACAAGGTTTCGACTGTTTTTCCAATGTCACATAAATTAATACTTTTAAGTTATTCTTGTCGCGAAACTCAGGAATGGGAACACGCGAACCACTCACGACGTAACTTAAATAAAGGATTGCCGATAAGTTAGCAAATTGGAGTAATTTTCCTGTATTTTCCTAAATTGTAGACTTAGTAATTCATTTTCTGAGCGAGATTGTTTCTGTATAGCAAAATCATTTTGCAGTGTGCTCCATTGGTTTTAAGGGAAAAAATCACGAAGAAAATTCAGGTTAATGACTTCGAGACGGAAACGTTTCACAACCCTACTATTTGGAGGGCACTATAACGGCATACGTGTACATTCAGATATGTCTCCGGTGGAGCCTGATTCCCTTTGTTAGTGCTCATAATGAATCATAGACATGGCTTTCTGGTCGGTCGTTTTGCTAAGCTACCAAATGGGCTCAAAAGACTCTTTAGGATATTAATAAGTAGCTTCGAAAATTCGAATAATCTTTGCTAAAAAATGAACTGTTAACGTCTACAATGAAGGAAAACAACAGCTAAATTACGTAAGTTTGCTAACTTATCGGCAATCCTTCTTTATGTCACAAAGTTATCCAATGTCTCGTGCTTATGCTTGACAATGTTTCCATAACTAGTAATTCTTTATATCTCTCTAGTCATTTTTTTTTTAATTAAAATTCTGATAGTTTTAAGTCAAAACTAAATCACAAAACTTGAAGCACTTAGACAATATCAATTATAGAATCAAATAATAACATAATTTTACAAGTTTATCGCCTGCATACACTAAAATAAGGACCGCAAATTTTAGTGGAACAGCTGCATCGGTCCCGGCGTACATAATATTGTATGTATGTACATTACTGTTTTGGTATTTGTGCATACATAGGCTCCCGTGTACAGCCGGGCGTAGCTTGAGGTAAATACCACTATTTAGTACTCAAAGCAAACTGAATAGAGAGCTACCGAGACATATTTTGAAATTGTAGAAATGCCTGGAACTGGCACAGCAGCTAAAAGGAAGAAAGGAGATGCTGAAACTTCCATGGAAGATGAAGACTCAGATTTGGACTTGGATTTTGGCGTAGAAGAGGATGAGCAAGCCAAGAGGAGATCAACAAACTAACTACAGAAGAGATGATAAGAAGGTTTCTCCCAGTGATCCCCAAAATCGAAAAGAAAATAGACAAAACAAACCAAGTCATTAAAAAGCAGCAAAAGCAGATCAGCAAACTAAACGAAGACGTAGATGAACTCAAAACTGTTGTGAAAAAGCTCACCGCACGTAATGACATGCTGCAGAATATGGTCAATGAAACCAACCTAATTATCAGTGGAGTGGAAGAGGGGGCGGACTGGAGTCGCGAAAAAGACCTTTCAACAATTACATCACTATTCAGAGAAAAGCTAAGTTCGAACCATCAATTGACAAAGTGACAGGTTGGGGGCCCAGAAGGAAGGAGCTCGGCCTAGACTGTTACGAGTAAATTCGTCCTCTCCAGAGACCGTGAAAGAGTGTGGATCAAAAAATCACTGGGGCACCCCTACTACGTAAGTGCGGATCGAACTCCAGAACAGCGAGCAGTGATATCCAGACTCATCAAACACTCAAAGCTAGCCAAAGGAAGGGGAAAACCGTCGAGATATTATGGAGGACAGACCAACTGAAAATTGACGGGACTATATACAACTTGGATGGAGACAGACTGTCTCCAGCTTTGAGCAAATAGGGGTACGGCCATCATGCGCGGTTAATGAAATGCCAACAACCAATTAAAATATTATACTGGAATGTAGACGGTTTGACATCTGATAATAGTTTTGAGAAAGTGCAGGAAGTTATAGCAAGTAACGTAAATATGTTTTGTTTAGCAGAGACATGGTGCTCGAGAGAAAGAATTGAAAAATGTAGCTGGTTCAGTCACATATCGAAGTATTTTAATATGAATTTTATTGACGCAAAGAAGGAAGCAGGAAAGGGCAGACACAAGGAAGGTTTTATAGTAGGAGTTCGAAAACTGGTAATGTTAGTCTAACAGACATAAATATGAGTGATTCATGGTTAACAATGAAGTTGATTGTAAACGTACCAACTTAATGTATGTTTTGTGTATATACCTCCAGTAAAAGCAGGTGACAAGGATAGGAAATTTAATGAGCTTATTGAATACGTAAACTCTACCAAACCAGACATTTTAATGGGTGATTTAAACTCAAGAATAGGAACAACCACAAACAACCCACTACACCAAAGAGTTAGCGTGGATATCAAATCAAACACACGGGGCAGAACATTAGTTAATAATATTTCGAATATGGTAATCTGCAATGGTGCTGTTACTGGAGATAAGCTAGGTAATTTTACGTTCACGAATAAAAATGGAAGCAGCGTAGTAGACCTGTGTCTAGTTAGTGAATCTAAAATGAGTACAGTGAACAGTTTTTTAGTTAAAGACAATCATTTATCACACCACTCCCAGTTAGTTCTCATTATGGGTAAACCCGAACCAAAGCAAAAGTGTAGTACACAACAACAAAAAATCAGATGGGCTGACTCCTACAAATTGAAGTTTCTTGAACAACTCCGTAGTCTTGATAACACAGAAAGCGAATACTCATATGAAACCCTCTGTTCAGTAATCTACAAAGCAGCAAAAGGAGCAGGAATGAAAACAATTGTCAATTCAAAGAGGGATAGCACACCAGGTCCTTTGTGGGACGATAGTGAACTTAAAAACGCTACGAAAATTTATAGAAGTAAAGTTTACCAGTTTCGCAAATGTAAACCGCTTCCTGATATCAATTGTTTCATGAAAGTTAAAAGTGCTATGCTTAACGCCAAACATATCTACGTAGGAATGTCTAGGGAGAAAAGAGCCAAATATTTTGAAAGAGTTCAAAACCAAATATGTCAAGTCAAAGATTCTAAACAGTTCTGGGAAGCGTTAAATACATACAGAAGAGGTTTTAAAAGCAAGGAATATGGTGATATTAGTCTAAAAAGTGGGAGTCACATTTTGAAAAAGTGTTTAAAACTGGCTGTCCAGAATCCACGAAGAACCGTATGAAGATATTGTGTGCGAAAGGTTAGATAGGGACTTTAATATGTTTGAACTGAACATGGCAATTAAAAAATTAGGATTAAGAAAGGCGCCCGGAACTGACGGGATAGGGAATGAGATTTGGAAATGTTTAACACCAAAATTTAAATCGATTCTGCTGAGCTTATTTAACAAAGTTTACAAGGACCCTGAGTGTATGCCAAAAGCATGGGGTGACATTACAATAGTTCCAATTTTCAAAAAAGGAGACGTGAATCAGCCCAGTAATTACCGACCAATTTCCCTCATCAACACAGTAACGAAACTTTTTACAACGCTTCTAGCAAAAAGGTTAGATCAATGGAGTAGTAAGCTTAAAAAAATATCAGAATATCAAGCTGGTTTTAAAACTGGAACCGGGTGTGTAGATCAGGCATTCGTACTCAACTCCCTCATTCAAAATCAACTGCGACACCCGAAGGGGAAACTGTATTGCCTATTTGTTGATCTGAGCCAAGCGTTTGATTCAGTTGAGCACAAAGTTCTCTGGAGCAAACTGAATAAAAAAGGTGTAAGCTCAAAATTTATTAATGTTATGAAAAAATTGTACAGTGTTGCTATGGGTCAGATTGGGGACACTTTCACAGAGCAGTTTAAATTCCAGAGGTCCGCGTTCTACAAGGAGAGAGTGTCTCAGCCCAAAGCTCTTCACTTTGTTTATCGATGACATAGTCGAAGACATTAAATTAGCAAATGCTACACCTATTAGAATTGAGCAACTTGACGTTGACATGCTTTTGTTTGCCGACGATATAGTTTTAATGGCTCTAAGTAGTAACGACCTCCAGTTAAAAATAAACCGTCTTAAATCTTATTTTGAAGCGAATCTGCTCAATATTAACTTAAGTAAAACGAAAGTAGTGGTATTTAGAAGAGCCCACAACATTAAAATAGGTAAATTCACTTGGGGGGACACAACAATCGGTATAGAAAAAGATTATACTTACTTAGGAATACCTTTTCAGTACAACGGAAAATTTTCGACAGCCCATGAAAAGTTTCTTGGTAAAGCTAAGCAAGCTCAAGAACAACTCATCAGTCTTTTCTGGAAGGGACGAATCGGGAATATTGACACCAACAAAAACTGTTCAACTCGCTATGTAGGTCTTGTTTTATGGAATAGTTGTGTGGGGTTTGGACTTTATTGATAATATGATCATTTTCCAATCAAACTTTATAAGAAGTCTTTTTTACTTTACTTTTTTATCTCCCCAACGAAACTCCGAGACATAAACTTATACTTGAAACAGGAGTCCAACCAATTGAAAATGCAATAATCAGTCTTTTACTTAAATTTCTGAGTAGAATAAGAAGAAAAGGGAGAGGATTCTCTGGTGAAATGCTGTTTTAAAAGGCTCTTAAAAGTAGTAATTATACCTCTTATAATAACCTTTGGACCACGAAAGTCAACAAATTATTTAGCAAACACGGCATTCCAAATCTAGATGAAAAGCTGGATTTGTAAAAAATAAGAATCAAATCGTTAGGTTCACCTCAGACTCACGTATCAAAACCGTAAATGAATTTGTAGCCACAATGAAGAACAGGACTAGAGAGATACGTATCATAAGTTTAAAAGCAAGGTATTTACTGAAAAATATCTACTTATGCCTGTCCCATTCAAATACAAGAGGCTTATTTTCCAATTTAGGGTGGATCTTAATTATATATCGTTTGATAAAGCCTGTGCGACTTAAAAGGAAACAGGAAAAATAGCTACAGTGAATGTACAGTATGTAATAAGAAGGAAATAGAAGATGTTTACCACGTATTTTACTCGTGTCCGCACTATCAAAATGCTAGAAAATAAGCTATTTCAAAGTGTAAATAGATTTAGAATAATGTAAGCAGCGATAATTTCATTGAGAAAGTTTTTAACAAGCTAAACTGTGAAGAAATAAAATGTATCTGTAACTTTTGGATCGATGCAATGAGAGTAAGAAGTTTTGTGACAACTTTTTAGATAATTTTTTATAAAGTAAACTGTCGTATAATTAATTTTTAAGTAACTCATTTTGTAATAATCACAGAATTGTATTCCATGACCGTGTATGGATGGCAAATGGTCAAATAAACTAACTAACTAAGTAAGTAAGGCAGCTGAGGATATGTGTGAACAGTCTCTGTTTCAAGTCTTCTTCTTTTTGATTAAGTAGAAACGCATATACAATAGTTGTCTTACTTCATGAGCTTCACTTTCATGCAACTCACGGAAAGTAAAGACAATTTTTTTCTGCCACTTGTTTGTGATGATTTTCTTTACCAGTTCACATTTGAAGGCGTTTAAGATGGTACAGCTTTTCCGCAAAAATCAAATTATTTCAGCTGTACAGTTTATAAAGTTTTAAAACCGAAAGCATGGATTCCACGCCTCAAAATATTGTCTTACCACATTGGTCACGGTTGGTTGCAATACCATCAATCGTATGTATCAATATTTTATTTTGTTTTAAAATCTTGAGAATTGTTTTTAAATAAACGTATTGTTCGCTGTTAAATAAATTTATAATAGATTTTGGGCACAGCGTAGCTGTAGATAGCTTCTCTACACGTTGTTTACCAGTCCTAACAAACTGATCGGTGTTTTTGGAAGTCAGGTTTCAAAAGTAGACTTTCCACCAATCGACCTTCGACATGCTTGCACAGTATACTCATAACGTCTACTGTATTGCACTTGTTGGAGGTTTAGCTCAGCTTGATGTTTCGTGTTGGTTATTGCTTGCAAAGAATAAGGTAATGTGAGTGAAATAAACAATTTTATCTGAAGATTAATTTGCATCACAAATGAAAAGATAAATATTTTTATAGAACGATATTATTCAAGCAGGAAAGGATTGGGTTTGTCGCCTTCTTTACGTGATGTGTGCTCTTGCTGGAGGATTTCTTGGCGTTTTTACTCTTGAAGCTCCCCTGCAACGAGATTTAATTGTGTTTCTGTGTATTATTGGTTTGGACTTTATTCTACACATCTTCTTTTTCTGTTTTTGTGCATGTTTTCTACAAGATCTGAGGGAACTGGGATTGTCATCAGTACTATTTAGAAACTTATAATACGTAAACCTGTAATAATAAATTTGCACGTGCACTTGTACAAATTTGTAGCTGAATTTGACAGTTTTGGACACTCAAATCAGCTGATTACCGTTACTAGTAAGGGTAAAATTTAAAATAGCATTTTTCCATGTATCAGGAAGCTGTATAGTACTTGTGTACAGATTTTCAGCCGAATCTGACACTTTTTGCTTGAACGGGTCAATTGCTAATGGTCAAGAAATATTGGACAATCTCTACTCAGTTTGTTTATTGGTTTTTTGGGGTGGCTCGTAACGAGATTTGCCGGAACTACAAAGTAAGTGTCGTTTCTAAAAGTTTTGGAAGACCATGCAGGTGTCGTCTCAATTTACCAACGCCAACACAGACAAAGCAGGATACTTCCCTCTTTAGAGGAAAAGCCTGTTCACAATACTTATTTGATACAATGCCTTCAATTAGTCTTATTAACAATTTTCTTTGTTTCCTTCCATGTCAAAAATGTTCATAAGTGAAGAAATCATAATGAATTATCTGTTTTATTCTAATCTGGTTTTTCACACTTGTGAGTGTATTATAATACCTTATCAATTATTAACAATAGGTATATATGAGTAACTAGTAAAAGGTACTTGGCGCTGTTACAAGCGATATCTAATAAGCATTATCATTCAATATTGTTAACGTTTGGTGTGGATTAAGTATATTTAAGCCAGCAAGCTATTTTATACAAACTTTTTGAGCAGCTTGTCAATCCAATAAGAATAAATTACTCATCTAATTTGAATTATGTGTATTATTTACATCATTAATCCTATTTTAAATATATTTCCAGCAAGCAAAAATCCGTGTAAGATGTTTATATTTACATACCATGATTAGTCGAAACTAATAGTGAACAGTGTAATGACGACTGCGATGAGCTGAAAATAACCAATATGCTTTTTCAGTGAACGAACATGATAATTTCCAATGTGCAAAAATAATAAATATACATACCTGACCAAGAAATCCGTAGGTTATTTTATAGAGTCCTGTGCTCCTACAGAAATGGGATCCGCGTCTATCTACGTATGAGTCCTTCCCACTCAACTGCATCAATGAAGTATGAATTTTTCACATTCGGATTTGACAGCCAGCTCTCTGAATCCTCTCGTCTACAAATTTATAAATGTCATGTTACAAATTAACCTAGCAAAATTAATGCCAGTAGTTTTTTTAATTCAAGGCTTACAATTCTGCAACCATCCGCCAGGAGAATGAACGAAGCAGCAGGTAAAACTGCTTCAACCACATGATAAACAATAACGAATATATTTCTGGATGAGACGCATCGTTCACGAGCATCAGGTTAGAGTCTTTTCCATCATCACCGTAAAATATATACCACCCCAAATCGAGTTAATGGAATCCTGTGAGCCTTTTGAGTCTATCATATTCTCCAGAATCGTTTTCTGGCATCCTTGTTACACTCATAGTTTCAGCGTGAGTGGGGACGTTCGCAAAAACGCGTAAAATTCTTAGCTGCCAACCAGAATGTTATTGCGTAGTACTCCTGTAAAGAGTATTTCTATAAAATATCTATTACACATGGCATGCAGGTCAGCAATCAGATAAGCCACGCAAGTGAGATATCTCCAACTCGTGAGTTGTGACGTTTGTCAAATTTGAGTTTCGCAGGATTACTGGCGAAATTCTTTTTCCTAATAAAATGGACGTGTTGAAACTTCCGCTGAATGTTGTATTTGAAGATTATGTATGAACAACTTAATAGGAACCATGTGAGAACATTCAGAAATAGATACGCAAATCCCAACTGAAATTTAAGCAAAAGTATCATTTAACGTTGTCTCTAAGTGTGACAGTTTTTTGCTGAATTTACCATTTTCCATCGAGGCTTTTCTGAGTTTTTTTTAATTCGGAGTTTGTTTCCGACATCTATCAGCAGATCTTCTATTTCTTGCCGTTTCTACTCAAGTCCAATGAAAGTTTAAAGTCAACAAAACTGAATGCAAAGAGCTACTTTAAACTATCGTTTCAAGTACTTCTGGTTGTTAAATTCTTTATTTTTCATTGGACATTGAGTAGGAAACGGCAAGAAATAGAAGATCTGCTAATAGATGTCGGAACAAACTCCGAATTGGAAAAAACTCATAAGAAGCTTCGATGGAAAATGGTAAATTTAGCAAAAAACTGTCACACTTAGAGAACCGTTAAATGATACATTTGCTTAAATTTCAGTTGGGATTTACGCATCTATTTCTGAATGTTCTGACATGGTTCCTAATAAGTTGCTCATACATAATCTTCAAACACAATATTTCAAGCGGAAGTTTCAACACGTCCATTTTATTAGGAAAGAAGAATTTCGCAGTAATCCTGCGAAACTCAAATTTGACAAACGTCACAACTCACGGAGTTGGAGATATCTCACTTGCCGTGGTTTATCTGACTGCTGACCTGGCATGCCTTTGTAATAGATATTTTATAGAAATAGTCTTTACAGGAGTACTACCAATAACATTCTGGTTGGCAGCTAAAGAATTTTCCGCGTTTATTGCGAACATCCCCACTCACGCTGAAACTATGAGTGTAAAAAGGATGCACAAAACGATTCTGAAGGAATATGATATACTCAAAAGGCTCACAGATTCCATTAACTCGATTTGGGGCGGTATATATTTTGCGGTAATGATGGAAAAGACTCTAAACCTGATGCTCGTGAACGATGCGGTCTCATCCAGAAGTGTATTCTTGATTGTTTATCATGTGGTTCAAGCAGTTTTATCTGCTGCTTCGTTCATTCTCCTGGCGGATGGTTGCAGAATTGTAAGCCTTGAATTAAAAAAACTACTGGCATTAATTTTGCTAGGTTAATTTGTAACATGACATTTATAAATTTGTAGACAAGAGGATTCAGAGGCTGGCTGTCAAATCCGAATGTGAAAAAATTATATTTCATTGATGCAGGTGAGTGGGAAGGACTGGTGCGTGAGATAGACGCGGATCCCATTTCTGTAGGAGCAACAGGACTCTATAAAATAACCTACGGATTTCTTGCTCAGGTATGCATATTTATCATTTTTGCACATTGGAAATTATCATGTTCGTTCACTGAAAAATTGTTATTTTCAGCTCATCGCAGTCGTCATTACACTGTTCACTATTAGTTTCGACTAATCATGGTATGTAAATATAACATCTTACACGGATTTTTGTTGCTGGAAATATATTTAAAATAGGATTAATGATGTAAATAATAACATAATTCAAATTAGATGAGTAATTTATTTCTTATTGGATTGACAAGTGCTCAAAAAGTTTGTATAAATAGCTTGCTGGCTTAAATATACTTAATCCCACCCAACGTTAACAATATTGAATGATAATGCTTATTAGATATCGCTTGTAACAGTGCCTAGTAGCTTTTACTAGTTACTCATATATACCTATTGTTAATAATTGATAAGGTATTATAATACACTCACAAGTGTGAAAAACCAGATTAGAATAAACAGATAATTCATTATGTTTCTTCACTTATGAACATTTTTGACATGGAAGGAAACAAAGAAAATTGTTAATAGACTAATTGAAGGCATGTATCAAATAAGTATTGTGAACAGGCTTTTCCTCTAAAGAGGGAAGTATCCTGCTTTGTCTGTGTTGGCGTTGGTAAATTGAGACGACACCTGCATGTCTTCCAAAACTTTTAGAAACGACACTTACTTTGTAGTTCCGGCAATCTTCGTTACGAGCCACCCCAAAAAACCAATAAACAAACTGAGTAGAGATTGTCCAATATTTTCTTGACCATTAGCAATTGACCCGTTCAAGCAAAAGTGTCAGATTCGGCTGAAAATCTGTACACAAGTACTATACAGCTTCCTGATACATGGAAAATGCTATTTTAAATTTTACCCTTACTAGTAACGGTAATCAGGCTGATTGAGTGTCCAAAACTGTCAAATTCAGCTACAAATTTGTACAAGTGCACGTGCAAATTTATTATTACAGGTTTACGTATTATAAGTTTTCTAAATAGTACTGATGACAATCCCAGTTCCCTCAGATCTTGTAGAAAACATGCACAAAAAACAGAAAAAGAAAGATGTGTAGAATGAAAGGTCCAAAACCAATAATACACAGAAACACAATTAATCTCGTTGCAGGAGGGGAGCTTTAAAGAGTAAAAACTCGCCAAGAAATCCTCCAGCAAGAGCACACATCACGTAAGAAGCCGACAAACCAATCCTTTCCTGCTTGATAACATCGTTCTATTAAAAATATTTATCTTTTAATTTGTGATGCAAATTAATCTTCAGATAAAAAATTGTTTATTTCACTCACATTACCTTATTCTTTGCAAGCAATAACCAACACGAAACATCAAGCTGAGCTAAACCGTCCAACAAGTGCAATACAGTAGGACGTTATGAGCGTATGACTTGTGCAAGCATGTTGAAGGTCGATTGGTGGTAAGTCTACTTTTGAAACCTGACTTCCAAACACACCGATCAGTTTTAAGGACTGGTAAAACCGTGTAGAGAAGCTACCCACTATCTACAGGCTACGCGCTGTGCCCAAATCTATTATAATTTATTTACACAGCGAACAATACGTTTTATTTAAAAACGATTCTCAAGATTTTAAAACAAAATAAAATATTGATACATACGATTGATGGTATTGCAACCAACTGTGTACAATGTAATAACACAGTATTTGAGGCGTGGAACCCATGCTTTCGGTTTTAAAACTTTTTATAAACTGTACAGCTGAAATAATTTGATTTGTGCGGAAAAGCTGTACCATCTTACAACGCCTTCAAATGTGAACTGGTAAAGAAAATCATCACAAACAAGTGGGCAGACAAAGGAATTTGTCCCCTTTACGTTTCCGTGAG
>LJIJ01004959.1:0-13082 GCA_001718145.1 Orchesella cincta
TTACGATGTGCTTCTTATCCAGTTGCGTACTTCCGCGATTTTCTGTGAAGATTTTTAGTGGTACTCCAGCACTCGTAAAACTAGCTACCATAGTTGACCAAATGCATTTGGCTGCGTTTTGCCTGCCTACAACCACGGGAAGAGGATCGACGTTGTTGACATCCGCTGTTTAAATTAAATACGTAAATTTACTTAGATGTAGGCGTAAAATAAATATGAAAATTTATGAAAAATATTCGTAAGTATGCTTACCTTGACGTTTCTTGTGGTGAAAGCTATTAACGTGCTTCTCAATAACACTTTTTCTGGAATGGCTGACTTCTACATTACAAAAGTCACACCACAACATTTTGTTTTTTAATGAGAGTCCATTGCTTTTAAACTCTTTAGCCCTATCTTGAGCCGAGCGTCTTTGATTTCCCATGCTTAAATACTGAAGTAATGAAGTTATTACTTAAAACAAGCTAAAAGTTCAATAAATAATTATTTCCTGGTTTTTAGAACAGAGATACTTACGAACAATTGGCAAACACTGGTGTTTAACCATTCCAGCACACTTTGTTTTACAACTGATGGCACATTTGAGGTTTCAATCATATTATTAGGGATTTTTGAAGAAAAGTTGCGTTTATTATGCAAAAAACTTACCAGGGTGCGAGTTGCTCAAAAAGATGCGGATAAGATGCAAGTTGGATTTTTGGATGCATTTGGGTGCAAATTATGCGGTTGAAAAAATTAAATTGGATATTTGAAATCGTCAAGAAATTTTACTTCTAAATCGCCAGTGACCATACCTTTATCTTTAAGGATGCAAAAAAGATGCAAAAGATGCAAGTTGGTCACTCTAGTCATGTACCTTAAACTAACTTTAATTTTCCATGAAAATCTGGAGTACTATACTGGCGCAACTGACATGCGATGTTTGACTTCTACACTCGTCAAATATTTATTTAACAAGAAGTCCGCAGCAAAATTTAAGAAGTTTAAAACATTTATGAACGTCGTAGTATTCGTACACATTTGCAAGCAAATCAAACTAGCTGCGCTAGACTTGGTAAAGAGGAATTGATTTATTAAATTATAAAACACACCTGAAAAAAATGCACATAAATTGCTTAGAGTAATGCTTGGCCGTTATGGAAGTGTTGTACTAGTATTGACTTTAAATTCTTTGTTCACAACTTATTCACAAACAGTATGGTTTGATTTGGTTATGTTACAAATCGGAAAAATGTGTACAGGGAATGTTATCAGGACGACTTGGTTATAATACAAATTTTTGTATTAAGTGCGACACCAAATCTTGATGCTAACCCCTTGTTTAGATGATTGTGGTGTTGGTTCTCTCCATAAAAGACAAAGCATGCATGAACATTTTGTAAGCAGTGGTATAATGGATTATTTAACGCATGTGTTCCCCCTTGTGTCAAAGCCATGGTCGCAGCCCCATTCACAATGGCGTCCGCAATGCGCAACGCAGTAAACGGTTTAGTAACTCGAATCACAGGCCCAATTGTGTATCCAATTGGTGGACATGACTTCAACTGCTTGCGGTCCCATTGTAATTCTGCAAAATACTTCCAATAAAGTGTAAACTGTCGTCCATTCTGATTTGGAATGGAAGCTAACATCACCAACAAAAAAGTTGACTGTTATGCCAATTGGAACTATTAGTGAACACGCTAAATAAAAGAGAAGCGGGAGGTATTGATACAACATCAGCATAACATAAGCAGCACAGGCAGTAGCTAATACACCCATAAATCTAGCACACCAAGGAAGTTACATGCAATCACATTTGATACTGCAATCATAATTTGTAATATTCTAAACAAACGCAGGCAACTGGTAAACTTCAAAACCGTCTGATTCTCATTGGAGCACGATTAATGGAGATGTCAGCCGTTGATGATGAATTCCGTTTTCTAAATACTTTATGAACAAAAATTGCTCTCCGAATATTTCGGATTTCTCTACCGACATCAAGAGTTCCACCAGAATAGTGTCTTTTGTAAAGATTAAATGACATTTTTTGCGAAGCTTCCACTACCATCACTGCTATCAAAACATGGACAAAACTACTCCAGCAGCGTGCATTGCAGTTGCAGCGTAAAATACACTTGCTAACGATTTGACCAAGTATATTTTATATAAGCTGGGTCCTCCAAACACTCAAGCAGTTTCAGCAATATACTCACAAATGGATCGTAGTCTCTAATCAGTGGTATCGAAGCTACGATAAATGGAAAGCACTGAATCCACTACCGAAACCGTATATGAGTAATTCTCCGAATTTTGGGTGGCGAGCTCTCGTCGGCCAACCTCCATAATTAAAAGAAAAAAGTATTTTACTACAATTATTTGAAATTAAGAAATGATTTTACTTTAATTACCTGGCGGAAACACCCGCAATAGTTTAAATCGTTGTGTAATCAGATAACAAAATCCCCCAAGTGAACCTCGATGGTATTGTAAGAAGCAAGTGCAATGCAACAAATAGCTGCCCAACCAAAATACGCTTTGATACAGTCCACAGTTTAAGGAAACTTTGCAGGGATTATCCAAGTAACATTTGCTGATGCAATTTTGAAACTATTCAAAAAATTGTATCAAGCGTTATAAAGAAATTTTCGAACTAAACCTACATGTTATATGTTACATGATTGTTATTTGAAATAAACTGGAAAAAATATTGGAATTTATTGACATATTTCTTCGAGTTTTTAATTAAACTTCTTGGGGCTACAATTTTAAAATCGTGCCGTATCATATCTCTAGTCTAGTCATGTTGAGCTCATTTCATGTTTTAACTGAAAATGTATTATGGATTGGCGATACAGTAAGGATTTGGTTTGGTCACTCGCAATAAATTTTCAATGCTAACTTCGCTTCGTATAATATTCCAAACTTAACACTGCGATTTGCTTTATGAAATTCTACGTGATAGGTGATAAGTCTCTGCATTGATACTACGTACTGGCTAAAAAATGGGATACGAATTAAATTTGCATTGCTTGAAGTTGTCTTTAATTATTGACTTGATACATGTTGTTTCTGTACATGGTATATTTACAACCATTTATATAAAAGTTTGTATAAAAGAGTAGCTGTACAGTTGATATTAAGATTCCGAAATCCAAATTTAGCCTTGCATTGCGAGGGTTTGAGCTCGAACACTCTTGAGGGCGTTGATACGACCAGTACCAAACACGTGGTTGGGGAACTGATTATCAGGGATTCCTTCGCAAGTCCTTCCAGTGGATACAAGGTTCTTATCGGTTTGTCCGAGAAGAAATTCCTTGGCCTTTACGTAAGAAAGGTTCTTGTCCCTGACTTGCAAGAGAGCAATAGCCCAGCTGCATGAGGACAAGCCATGGAAGTTCCAGAAAGTGAAACGTAGGCAGTGTCAGAAGTGTGTAGGCTGAGATGACATTGGAACCTGGAGCAGAGACTTCTGGCTTCATTCTTCCATCAGTAGTTGGTCCGACGGAGGAGAAGCTGGAAATGGCGTCATCGATGGTTGTGGATCCTACAGCAATGACATTTTGGTCAGCAGGAGAGTTGGCAGTGTTGCAACTTGGTCCAGAGTTTCCGTTGGAGAAAAGTGGATGATTTTAGCCGCATGCCACCCTCAATGACTTCATTGTACCAGGTGTTTCCTCTACCACCTCCCCAGGAGTTGGAAACGACATTTGGGGCTTTGCTGCAGTCTGGGCTGGATCCATCAGCACGAGTGGGCAAGCGAAAAAGTCTCCACATGCGAGAAGATCGCTTTGCCAGCAAGCTGAGAAGCACAGCCACGACAGGCAGCCCATTTAGCTCCAGGTGCCACACCAATTCCCTTTCCTCCGGCGATAGTTCCAGTGGTATGGGTTCCGTGTCCTGTTTAATGGATAAATTATAATTGAATTATAATTTATTTTCAATGCTAGGAAGCATATTATTCAAATATAGTTACGAACCATTGTTGTCGGTGGGTTCAGGTGTGCTGGTGCTGGGATCAAACCATCCATATTCTCCAACAAAGTTGTCCTTGAGTGCTTCGTGAGTTCCTCTTACTCCAGTGTCCACAGTGGCAATTATGACTCCCTCTCCACTCAAAGTTCCCAGTTCTTGCCATGCTTCAGGTGCTTGAATCTTGACCACTCCCCATTGGTGCTCGTCAGCAAGGGCTTCAACATTTTTCATGTCAACGGGTTCAATCAAGTGGGCGATTTGTCTTCAGTGATGGACTCAACCTGGTCATCTTCAGCGATCTGCTGGATAAGTTCCGTATCTGCATCCTTAACGTAAACCAGGTTGGTAAGCCAAAAGCTCTTGACTTTGTTGCTGTGAGTTGAGAGGAGTTTCAAAACGCCCGTTGAGACCGTTCTGCATTTGCAACAAGTGAGTCATGCAAGGCGTTCAATAGGAGGGTACGGCTTTCAAAGCGTTGGGAGTTGATCGATTGGAGGGTAGATTTGGTTCCTCCGACAAAAGACACGATGATATTGGCTGTTGATTTGTTTTGGAGTTCAGGAGCAATCTTGCTGGAAGGACCTGGTGCTGCCAGGACACATCCTACTGCTAGCAAAAGACACGTTGAAATTCTCAACATTTTGAGAAATTTTCAATTACTTTTCAAAAGGATATTCAGTTTAGGTTGTTTGTTGGTATTGATTGATTGAGTTGTGAAAGTTGTATGATTCTTGAATGAAAATTGAGCCGCTTTATATACCAATAAAATTTTAGGTTAGACTTTGAATCAATTAATCAGTAGCAACCCGTAAATATATTTTGTTCCAGCATAACATAACCCACTGTAATTTGCAAGGGTCAATAATTTCCAATCATTCATCGAACCATTTCTTTAAAAAAATGCAAACATACTTGAAAAAGCCAATGCCACTATGTTTACTGTAAACTCAAGTTCATTCAATTGCTTGTTTCCGTTCATTACCATCAGGAAACACGTAACTGCGTTATCAACAAATGTTTGCTCACCTGAAAATCGGACAGACACATGACGTTGTACACTCATTCCGTTTATTTGCAAAATGTTATATACTCTATTAAGTACAGTGCACGTTCTGGTGTTATGTTAAGTGCAACCGTCTCTCTTGATCATTTCCAACCACTGTTTCAGATATTCTCGATGCATGTATTGGTGAAGTATGACAGATTCGATGAAGTTATACAGTCAAGTTATGGAAGGATTATTTATTGATTTATCCGAGTCCCAATTACTACTATGCTCGTAATGTCTTGTAATTGGGATTTACAATATAAAATGTTAATCCAAAATTTTCACTCATTCAGTTCGGTGGAGCCAGAGGTTGATGTTCATTCAACAATTGGAATTTCTGACGATTAGCTAATTTCATTTGGGGAAATACCCATTGCAATGAGCCGTAAATATTTGAATCAATTCCACACAAAGTATTAAGTATTATAAGGGAGCATTAGCATAGTGAATTAATCAAACATGTTGGATAACGCTTGTCAAATATTTGCTTGTTTATGTTTATTTAACGTTCCAACAAGTCTGTTCAAATGACAAGTGCAGTGGCTGGCTACCTTGATCTTGATGTGATTTGCACACAGCTACGCATTCAATTCATTCAACTTCTCGTTGACAATTTCGTTGGTTAACAAAACCAGTAAAGATAATGATAACTAATCAGTTCGTTTGTAAAAAAAAATATGCACACAGTTATAATGCACGATATATGGTTATCAGTAGTTTTGGTTTTACGTCGCTTAAGAACGCCTGGTCCTACTAATTCATATGTTGGTTAATTGAACTCAAATCGGAAGCGACGGAGAAGATACGTGATTGTAACTACGTGTTTGATGGTAATGAACGGAAACAAGCCATTGAATGAACTCGCTTCCTAATCTCAAAACATTCCATATGCACATTTTCATGGTATATTCAAGTTCGCATTTAACAAGAAGTGATTATCGAATGACTTAATGATAAGCAATGTTTGTATGCATGTGATGAAATCACGGGATTAAAGTTCGCGAAAGCTAAAGTGTTACTGGAAAAGGTACTTGTGAACATGCGTAACAGCAGACTACGGGAATTAGTATCTTCCGATGGAAAACTCCAATGGCACATGTGCGAAATGCGATGCAAATTTTATTGGTATATAAAGCCAGTCAATTTTCATTCAAGAATCATACAGAACTCACAACTCAAACAATCAATACCAACAAACAACCTAAACTGAATATCTTTGAAAAGTAATTGAAAATTTCTCAAAATGTTGAGAATTTCAACGTGTCTTTTGAGCAGTAGGATGTGTCCTGGCAGCACCAGGTCCTTCCAGCAAGATTGCACCCGAACTCCAAAACAAGTCAACAGCCAACATCATCGTGTCTTTTATCGGAGGAACCAAATCTACCCTCCAATCGATCAACTCCAACGCTTTGAAAGCCGTACCTCCTATTGAACGCCTTGCATGACTCTCTTGTTGCAAATGCAGAACGGTCTCAACGGGGTTTTGAAACTCCTCTCAACTCACAGCAACAAAGTCAAGAGCTTTTGGCTTACCAACCTGGTTTACGTTAAGGATGCAGATACGGAACTTATCCAGCAGATCGCTGAAGATGACCAGGTGAGTCCATCACTGAAGAGCAAATCGCCCACTTGATTGAACCCGTTGACATGAAAAATGTTGAAGCCCTTGCTGACGAGCACCAATGGGGAGTAGTCAAGATTCAAGCACCTGAAGCATGGCAAGAACTGGGAACTTTGAGCGGGAGAGGAGTCATAATTGCCACAGTGGACACTGGAGTAAGAGGAACTCACGAAGCACTCAAGGACAACTTTGTTGGAGAATATGGATGGATCCCAGCACCAGCACACCTGAACCCACCGACAACAATGGTTCGTATAAAATTTTTAATTACAATTAAAATACATTATAATTCAACTTTTTTTATCCATTAAACAGGACACGGAACCATACCACTGGAACTATTGCTGGAGGAAAGGGAATTGGTGTGGCACCTGGAGCTAAATGGGCTGCCTGTCGTGGCTGTGCTTCCTCAGCTTGCTGGCAAAGCGATCTTCTCGCATGTGGAGACTTTTTCGCTTGTCCCACTCGTGCTGATGGATCCAGCCCAGACTGCAGTAAAGCTCCAAATGTCGTTTCCAACTCCTGGGGAGGTGGTAGAGGAAATACCTGGTACAATGATGTCATTGAGGGATGGCATGCAGCTAAAATCATCCCACTTTTCTCCAACGGAAACTCTGGACCAAGTTGCAACACTGCCAACTCTCCTGCTGACCAAAATGTCATTGCTGTAGGATCCATCAACCATCGATGACGCCATTTCCAGCTTCTCCTCCGTCGGACCAACTACTGATGGAAGAATGAAGCCAGAAGTCTCTGCTCCAGGTTCCAATGTCATCTCAGCCTACCACACTTCCGATACTGCCTACGTTTCCCTTTCCGGAACTTCCATGGCTTGTCCTCATGCGGCTGGAGCTATTGCTCTCTTGCAAGTCCGGGACAAGAACCTTTCTTACGTAAAGGCCAAGGAATTTCTTCTCGGACAACCGATAAAACCTGGTGTCCACTGGAAGGACTTGCGAAGGAATCCCTGATAATGAGTTCCCAACCACGTGTTTGGAACTGGACGTATCAACGCCCTCAAGAGTGTCCGAGCTCAAACCCTTGCCATGCAAGGTTAAATTTGGATTACGGAATCTTAACATCAACTGTACAGCTACTCTTTTATACAAACTTTTATATAAATGGTTGTAAATATACCATGTACAGAAACAACATGTATCAAGTCAATAATTAAAGACAACTTAGCAATGCGACTTTGATTCGAGTTTGGAATATTTCCTTTGTCCAAGTTATAATTTGTCGCATTCATTAAACTTAAGGATGGTGGTTATGATGCAAACTATGAAATTGATAGTAAGTTGGGACATATCTCATTTCATGAATTGTCCTTCATCCTTTGAAAATGCATTGCACCTTCAGCGAAAGCAGCTCCAGATAATATCTGCTAAAAGATAGAGTTTACAAGAGAATTAATTTTCTTTTGTCGTTTTTTAGCATAATGCAGATTGAACGTAATAATGCCACGTGTCACTTTATACATCTGATCCTGCTCATTAAAACTAATTACCAATTTGTCACTAATCGCCATCATAAAGGTTGAAACAAAAGTTAAGCTCGAGTCTTAACGGTTCATCACACATCACAGTAGAGTTTCTTCAGCGTTCAGCGTCGCTACATCAGCTTTTTAACTCTCGTTCAACATATCCCCACATCGCTAATCAGGTAGAATGAAGTGCTTCTCCTTTGTCTTGGTAGTACTTTTGTTAGTCAATTTCATGGCTACAATTACAACCGCCGGACCTTGCATGTGTTTGAAGTTGTACACACCCGTTTGTGGATCCGATGGGAAAACATATGGCAATGAGTGCGAATTGAATTGCGCAGTTAACGAAAATCCAGGTACAACCCCCAGTCCTAACGACTTTCTATTTAAAAATAATATTAAGGATTTATACTAACTTTTTATTTCCTTATATTTTAAAGGTCTGACAAAAATCAAAGACGACGAGTGCGAATAATCCTCCAGGATTTCATGTCATCATTCGGATTGGATTTCAAAAGCCTACTTCATTATTTTCTTAATCTATCAAACTTTATTTTCCATCATGTTTATTGCATCGGAGAGATTTAAAACTTAATAAAATTATCAGAGCATACATTTGTCAATACTGTTTATTTAGCTGTCATGCTGTGCTATTCCACATAATTTTATATTACATTCACACCTTAGAATATTTAGAAGCGTATGCACCCAATGGCCTTGAACTTTTTTTATATTTTTATTTCAATTAAATCATAAAGAACGAAGAATGACGCAAGTACTTTAGTTCATATCCTTAGAAGCATTAAAGAAAAGAATATTTTATGATACTATGATAATCGACCATAAAAATAATTACAGTGACAGTTAATCGGACTAACTTGTCTTTACTTTAAACTACCAAGATTGAAGCTATGAGTTAAAATCGAGCTAGGTAGCAGCATCATTCCAAAAACGTTTTCTTGCATTAAACATCTAAAACATTTTGCAGCAGAAATCAACTTTTCGTACAATGAAGTACTTTTCACTTATCTTCGTAGCCCTTTTGGCAGTGAATTTCATGGCTACAACCGCTGAGCCGTGCATATGTACGTTTCTTTACTGGCCAATGTGTGGATCCGATGGGAAGACTTATCCTAGTGCTTGTGATCTGGACTGCGCGGCCAAAACTAATCCAGGTACGCAATAGCAAACACCAATTTGCAGTTTTTTAGTGTATTTGGGTATGCTAAGGATTTAATAACCTTTTTTACTGTTTACAGACTTGACAGTAGCTAAGGAAGGTGAATGTTAATAGCTAAGCTTGGAAGAATCCTTGGCTGTAAACATTCGGTACAGATTTCTTAAACTGTTTCTTTATTTTCCTCATCTATCGTTCTTCGTTTTCCCTTTCGTTATTTGATCGGAGAGCTGCGAAATTTAATAAAATTATTATGAGCATGTACTCAATTGTAGTCAACCATGTTTCCTGCATTTACTCATCAACCAACCTCACTCTCATTTGTTCGTACATTAAACAATTAGCTGCATTCTTGGCTATTCAACGTAAAGCTTTCTGCAGATTATGAAAGAATTTAATGATTCGTTGATGATAGGTCATAAAAATTAATTATAATTGACAGGTAATCGAACTAACTTGTCATTTTGCAAAATCTTCAAGATTGAATTAATAAATACGACTCCTAGTACGACTCTATACGTCAATATCCACAATATTTTGCAGCAGAAATAAGTTTTTAACAGGATGAAATACTTTTCACTTATCTTGGTAGCCTTTTTGGCAGTTAATTTCATGGCTGCAACCGCTGCGCCGCCTTGCATATGCACGTATCATCGTTACACGCCCGTGTGTGGGTCAAATGGGAAGACTTATTCAAGTACTTGCGAATTGGATTGCGCAGCAAAAACTAATCCAGGTATGAACAGCTAAACACACGTTAATGCGTCATAATTACAGTTATTTACTATTTTTTTTTGCTGTTTGACAGAAATAAAAGTCGAGAAAGAAGGTGAATGTTAATACCCAAGATCTCTTGTGGTTGTTTGTTCCGGTTTTCTAACTTTTGACGACTCTTCTTAATCTTTTTTAAATTGAAAAGGCTAAAAAAATTAATAAAATCATCATCTACTGAACTAAACTTAGTTTTACTTGGGTAATAATGTTAATTGACAACTTGTAAAGAATTTAATTCTTGTTTCGTATACAAGTACAATACACATCCACTCATAATATCATCGTTTCCAATACCTTACACCTTAGCACATACAATGCAACCCTTTTTCTATTCAATCCTTCAGCATACCGTTACGGCAATCGGACTGCATGCTATAAGCATTCCCGAAAGGTCCCTTCGTGAGCTTCTATCCTTTCCCTGAACTTGAAAAGGAAACTCAGGTAAGTCCTTCCTCGCAGTTATGTCATCTCATTTGTGTCTTGTAACATTACATATTTGACCTCAATCCTTTACTGACCGTTATGATTTGTTTACGTCTCGCCTCACCTCCTTCCTTACTACCTGGATCTACCGATTTAATCTCCAGTCCTGTTCGGCTTTGTCTGTATGCATCAGCCAAAAGCATGCTCCACTTTCCAAAAATAGATTTTTCCGCTTCACCAACTGTTAAATGAAGCCATCATCATCACAAGTACCGCACCTGTGTGGAGTGGCATTGGCAATGAAATTAAAGGTATGGACTCAAATCAAGGTCACACAAATCAACCTGCGAAAGGTATTTTGTTGTAGGAAACGCAATGAAGATGGAATCGCAGCCCTTTAAACAGTTATCTAGGCAAGGAATAGTGAATAACCCAGAAAAGCTGATGATATATAAGACGGGCCACTTGTTCATGAGTCATTAGTCATTCTTCGGCTGTCTTTGGAAGCTCAACTTGAATCAGTTTTTGTGGTGCTGGAGTAGGAATTTTACCTAGTGATATTTAATCATCATGACACGACTCAGACATCAATTTAGTTTGTTAGCGGTGCTCGTTGCTGCAACAAGCGTAGCTGCCTACCAAGGCCCTGGAGGATTTTACGGTGGGAATAACCGTGTTGAGGATGCAGCCCCTGGAAGAACGTTTGCCCATGAAACTGTGTCTCCCAAGAAAATCATCATTGGTTGCTCTGGAGTGAGGATGCCAGATGGGAACAGTAGAATTTTGTCTTACTACTTTATTGATGCAACTGGAGAAAAGAAAATTGTGAAACCTGGACGTGTGATGGAGGCTGTCCACCACCAAGAGGATATCCACATTTGGTGAGGAAGGAAAATGTTATGATGGAGGACTTGTGCTTCCCTGATCCTTGCAAAGCTCCACCTTGTAGAACCAGGTCTCCACTACCACCCGCGCCTGTTGAAGAGCCTTCAGCTGGAGGATGGGGAATGTCTGGTGGACGTAAGTGACACATTTGTGGATATTTTAATTGAATTTGTAATGTAAAATTTAGTATAATTTTATTATTTTGCCCCAATAGTTTGGTCTTGGTTGCCAGCCGTTCCTGAAGTTTTCTTTTGGAACTGGAGGAAGTGTTGGAGGATCAGCAGCGGTTGGCTCTGACGGACTCAGTTTTGGAACTTGGGGAGATGTAGGAGGTGGAATTAATGCTGGTGCACCTGGATGGGGAAAAGGTACTGCCTTTTTATTAAAACACATTTTTTATTTCTGATTTTGTTCGCATTAAATAACAATTCTATATTTGCCCCACTAACAGCCACCTCAGCCACATCCTCTTCAGAGTCTACTTCATCCAGCGAAGCTGCTGCTGATGGATCGGCTTCTTCAAATTCAACCAGCTCAACGAATGCAACGGCTGAAGCCGATGGTAATGGAAGCGCTTCCGCAGGTGGTGCTGCCGCGGCAAGTGGCTCAGCAACCAGTGGCAATAATACGGCAACATCCGACTCATCTGCTGCGTCAGATGCTTCTGCCTCATCTTCAACTGATCCAGCTGGAAATTCCACAACTACAACTACCCCTGCACCAATTACCAATGCGACAACAGTTGCTACTACCGTCGCTCCAATTACAAATGCAACTACTGTCGCTCCAGTAACAAATGCAACAACTATTGCTCCAATAACTGTTGCTCCAATCACAAATGCAACTACTATCGCTCCAGTAACAAATGCAACCACTGTCGCTCCCGTAACAAAACCTACAACGGTTGCTCCAGCCACTAATGGAACGACTGCAGCCCCTGCTGGCTGTAGCACGAACGGTACGAGCATTGCAGACTCGTCAGCAAGTAGTAGTAGCAGTGCCAGCTCGTCGTCAGATGGATCCGGCCTTTCATCTTCTTCCAGTAGTAGCTCGTCCTCATCCTCCTCTTCCAGTTCTGATGGCGGCTCTGGTGGATGTGTTTGCTCCACAACTACACCACTCCACCACCTACGACGACAACTTCAGCCACTACAACTACTACCACCCCTGCTCCAACAACTTCACTACTGCCACAACTCCAGGTATGCTAAATCCCATTTGAATATTCAAAAAAAAATTTCAGCAAAATGAACTTCAAATAATTTAATTTTTTTTTTCCAGCTCCCAGCACAACGGCTCCATGCTCTTGCCCAGGTTCAGGTTCGAATTCCTCTTCATCTGCTGAATCATCTGCTGAATCATCAGCCTCTTCTTCTTCTTCTTCATCGTCCTCATCCTCTTCCTCAAGCAGTAGTAGCAACAGTTCTTCATCAGCCGCTAGTAATAGTACTGCTGCAGCCGGTTGCGACTTGCCTACACCCCCAACTACACCAGCCCCAATAACAAATGCGACCACCACCGCGCTCCAGTACAAATGCTACCACCACAGCCGCTCCAGTAACAAATGCGACGACCCAGCCGCTCCTGTAACAAACGCCACTACCACAGTTGCTCCTGGTGGCTCATCTAGCTCGTCATCCTCATCATCATCTTCCTCTTCCAGTTCTTCATCCTCTGGCTCTTCATCTTCCTCATCCTCTGCTGAGTCTAACTC
>LJIJ01004960.1:0-13078 GCA_001718145.1 Orchesella cincta
TTATTTGGATGGAAAAAGCCGACTTGATTCCTGGGGCAAATCGAAACGAAGACCGGTTCACGCTGCAGGTTTCACCAGTGTTACCCGCTACGACAACATTCTCTTCTTTTCTCACAAACCTCAAATAATTTATCCCTGGACAATTGTTTTTTCCGCGTTTGACGGATATGGATGGTTTTTTCTGGGCCTAAGTATACTTCTAGCAACACTTTTAATCCGAAAAATGGAAGTGTTTACAGGAAAATCGTCTGGTTCCCTTGCATCATTTGGATTTTCTCGTTATGCATATCTGGTTTCGCAAGGAATGAGTGAAGAACCCAAAGCCATCTCTTCAAAAGTTACCTACATTTTCTGGCTTTTTTATGGGATTGTTGTGGGAACAGCTTATACTGGATCTCTTCAATCTCTCGTGGTTTCTCCAGCAAGCAGTGTAATTCCATCAACAATGCCTGAGCTGCTCGCTTCTGATTTTAAGTGGGGAGCTCCATTTGCATTCATTAATGGATTGGGTGGGGAAATTTTCAAGCATGCTAAATCCCCAGTGGTCCAAGAAATCTACAGGCGAATGGAAATAGACAAGGATGATGTGACCTGCTTGGAAAAAACAGCGCTCAGTGACTATGTCTGCTTTCACTGGGAAAGTATGGTCGAATATTACATTGGAGTGAGGTTTACTGATAAAGCGGGAAATACTCCATTTCTTGTGGCGAAGGATAGTGTGCTATTTACTGGAACGACTTGGATGACTAGAAAGAGAGAAATTTTTCTGTCAATTATTAGCGACTTCTTTTCAAGGAGTTTTGATATGGGGACTCATTCACGAAACTTATAGTCGGGATCAAAAAGTTGTGAAGTTAAAATTGCTTCAGAAAATCAAAGATGGAAAGGAAAAACCGTTAGGGGAATATAATTTGGAAGATGATGGACCTCATCCATTCAAGTTTGATAATGTGAAGGCATCTTTTATTATTTTGGCGGTGTGACTTTCAGCGGCAGTGGTTGGGTTTGCTGCTGAAGCGTGGAAGCACAGGAAAATTTCTTTGGTAAATTTAGCACCAAGTCAGTTAGAAAATATTAAAACTTTATTCAAGTCAACAGTCAATGCAAACGGAAATATTGTTAAGGTATAATTTAAAAAATTATAAACTGAATAAAAATAAACGTTTTGAAAACATTAATTCGTTGACAACTTAAATCTTATTTAATAATCATGCTTATCAACTTAAGTTCACTTGCAAAATTATATAGTCACTAAGGAATGCTAATATCAGGCGTTTAAAAAAATGTAGTTTTGCTATAACTGCTATTTCAAACAGCTAACAATTAGTGTACCAGAGTTTACGGAGTATAATACACGCGACATTTCTTTCAAAAGAACTGATCAAACCTGAATAAACTGTTGAACACTGTAATTTCTTTTCAGTCGTCTCACACTATGAATATGAATAATGTATGGCATCGTGTACTGGCATTTAACAGTTTTCTTGGTATATAACCTTATGGTTTAACTATGGAAAGGTTGTGTACTTCTTTACAACGACTGACAAACAAAGTATCTTGTGATTAATTCAAATTTTTCGCAATAAAATAGGCATGTGTACTTATTAGCTTTCACTTTGTAAGAAAAACCACTCAGACACTTTTTACTTGATTGACAGACCCGAGAATGTATTTTAATCCGACTTAGCTTTTAAATTTTCAGGTTGAAAATCTACCATTCCATTTTTAATTCAAATCATTTCGTATCTCATGGCTGTATCGTAAGTCCACAAATTTCCAAAAAACTGTTTGAGTCAGCGTTTCTTAAATAAATTTTGCGAACACTGAAAATTGGTTTTTATTAAGGATCCTGGATGGTTTGTAAAAAAAAGTTTAACAGCCTCTTAATTGAAACTATTTCTGTAACAGCTTAACTTTGCGTTTGGTATAACTAAACCAAGCTTCGTTTACACATGTTAAAATTGACACCAAGTGGGCAAATAGTAAAATGTAGAAAATCTTAACCAAATTAGAATTAAGAGATAAGGCCACCACTTTACCCTTCGTGGCATCCCTGTTTTGAGCATTTCGATTTTCCAGCAAGTTTTTCCACTTCCCATAAATTCCGGAGCTCATCACGCTTAGCATTCTTTTGTGTAGAAAGTTTCCCCCAGATTTGGTAAAAAACCAGTAGCGCATATTACGAAATAGGGAATCCTCTCCAGAGTACATCGGTGCAGAAAATCCCTTTTCTTTCTGAATATTTGCTAAATATCCTGTAACTTTAACCTCATGGGCAACCAACACTGTTTTACTACACTTTCCAATTAAACCACTAACACTTTCAGAGCTGTTTAGCTGAACAACTTTAATTTTTCGAAATAACTTCACTAATGGTGGCAAACTCTCCTCAACAAGTCTGAAATTAAATCGTTCCTCATTTTTTGTAAACTTGGGATATTTTTCTTCTCCCAAATGAAACCTGATCCATTTAAGGAATGCATATCCGAAAGAGGAAAAATAGGTTCTTGTCATTCCCTCCCGATTGGATTGAGTAAACAGGGTAAAGTTTTGATCAGCCAGTTCCGAAAACTTTGTCCACGTTTTAACGAATTTTGTGGGTGTAACAAACATTGCAAAGTTATCACCACGATACGCAGGATTGAGGACAAGTGAGCTAAACAACCAAATGACTTTAACAATCATTAACTTCTTAGTTTTTCCCAGTTCTACGCTCGTGTGTAAAAGAGAAGCGATAATGTACATAATAATAAGCACCAAACTAATTCTCTTCCCGGTTACTTTAAACGTTACAAATAAAGCTATATAAGTTATTCCTAAATTGGTAACCAGTGCCAACCAAACTGTCCACTGAAACGGGTGTAAAAACGTTCCAAGCCCAATGGACGACGGGGATTTACCATCACAAGTTAGAAAATTGTAGGCTACCGTTTCAACAGGAATAAAATTAACGTTGGCTGGCACATCCTCAATCACGCTTATCCATGGATACGCATACTTTTTCCCATCTGGTCGTAAACCATCCGTGTTTTTCACATTTTTTAAAAGAATTGAGAGTATTATTTCATCCAGTTGTGGCTGAAGAAGAATCACTTGAAATACTGACTTTGAGCTTCGAATTAAATTTAAACGAGTGAGTTTTGGGTCAATTTTAAATTGGAAATATGGTGATATATAATGTACCAAATGCTGTCCGTCTCCTGTAGCATTTGAATAAAATCTTTCAAATGATAATCGCCCAGAATGTAGTCTTATGGGGAAATCAACAAAATGATATGTTTCCAAGATGACGCCTTGTTTGGAAGGTTCGTAAGCACAATATTTGCACATAAAAACTGTTTCAGATACATTTTCACTGAATATAATTTCTGCATTTGTTACTTGCATTTCGTAGGCAATTCTAAATGGAATTTGGAGAAACTGATGCCTCACAATATACGACCAGGTAGAATAATCAAGATGCCGGTGAAAGGAAGACGCATTTGACACAATAAAAAATACAAAATGTGGCAGAGTTTTTAACCGAGGTCGTTCAACTGAGCTGTTTGTACGACGTAACGGATTCAAACTTTGAAAAGAAGTTGTTATTTCTGCAAACGTTTGGTCCAGCTCGTCAGCAATGGTTTCGTTGGGACCGTGTGCTAAATCAAAAATCAACGAAATTGTTTGGCAGTACGTCCATCTGTGAAAATCTACCAAGCTAAAGTCTCCTGGAAAGAGGTAAAGCGAAAGCGGTGTTGATAAATACAATGAAGAAGTCGGAAATAGCTGAATATTTTGGTAGAGAAGAAGAGTATTGTGGCAGTCGTCAAATCCAGCAAGCCAGTTGGTATGGGGTAAAACAAGAGTTGATGTTGAGTTAAGTGAAAATATCGAAACTTGTTGAGAAAGAAGTATGCCTATTTGTAGCAGGGGAATTCCAACAAGCCCAGCTTTCATTTTGTGGTTCTATGTGGCTTCCAATCCACTTAAGTAGTAAGTATTTTTTTTTGAGTGAGGGCAACATGGTAATACCAAGTTTTCAAAGGAAACAGGGTTTAGAGTTAGATAATTTTCATGTGTAATGCTAAAATTGTTTTCAAACAATAGTTTTGAACCGTGTAGGTGTGTAAGACACAATGGTACTGAGCCTTTTTGTATGAAACATTGTCACGCAACATGCACATTCAATGCAAAATTAAACACAATAATGAAACTTTTTATTGTCATACTTTTGTATTTTAATGAGAAACTGGGAGGGGTCATTATTCGATCACTGGTTTGCTTCATGCATAGTATTGGTTAGTTCGTAACCATTTCTGAATTACCACGCAAAAGCAACGTGAAAGCAACACAAACGAATACCAAGTTCTGAAGTACATGAAGAAACATAGTCGATATAAAATGTCTGGAAAAATTACTTGCCTAAAAAACAGTAACACGTGATAGTTTGAAAGCCTTGCACATAACGCTTTAGCAAACCCTAATATTTCAAGACGGATACCTTTAGTACAAAGTTAATTTAAGCTAGTTTCAGAATACAATTTTTTGTTCAGCGTAATTTGTAAAATTTTATTACACAACATTTCTAAAGCACAAATCGTTGCACAAAGCAGCCAACCGAGAATTATAGTGTAAAAAATTACAACCATATTAGAGCCTAACGATATACTAGCGTACCCATTCACCTGAGTACAATTCCGATTTGAATTTAAATTATAACTTAAATCCAACAACATTTTCCATCGCAGATATATTCCAGATGATCCCAGATAATGCAGTCTATTTCTCATGTAGTAGCCTCCGGTTTCTTGAACATACCATGCCCCACTCTTTTTAAATAAAGAATCCATTCCGGAACTAATTTTTCTGTTGCATATTTGTCGAAAATATCTCAAGCTTTCTTTTATCTCCTTTTGTTCAGCAACAAGCGCACTCTTTGCATCACACTTTCCAATGAGTTTATTTACGTCTAAATTACTTCAAATAGTGATTACCCTACCTTACGGTAAAAGTAGGGCTATATTTTTTCGCTTTCAAGGGAAAATCTGTAGTTTTTTAAAATACTTGCCTCTGTATCCGTAAATTCTGATGGTTACAGTTTGAAGTCCTTGTGGTAACTTTTGTTATTGAAATTTGAAACAAAGGAAATTGTTCGGCATGTGCACCATTTGTGAAAGTGAGCAATATTTGGATTTTGCCTAGATTTGGAGCCAAAGCGATACGAAAGAAAACCGTGTTTATTTTCACTTTCTGCAGTTAGTTTTACGTCGCCAACGAATGATATGAAGATAGAGCAGTTTTCAAAACTACTTAGCCAGTTTAAATGAGGGCAAATGTATGGCATTTGATATATTAGAAGACTCTAGATTTATTGAACTAGAAAGCAACAAGCAAGTCAATATTATAGAAAATATATAGTCCATTTCAATAGAAAACTAGCAAATGTAAGCTAAAATCACAAATATGTGAGCTGTCGATGACTCAGCAAGAAACAGATTTATTGGTGTGAATTTTATTGAGTTGATAGTTTTTTATAGTGCATACATCTAGAAAAGTAATATTTGTTCAGAATGTCAACAAACTGATAGAACAACTTTTAATTTATCTAAAACGAAAAGACAACA
Organism: Orchesella cincta; assembly: GCA_001718145.1. Taxonomy (NCBI): domain Eukaryota; kingdom Metazoa; phylum Arthropoda; class Collembola; order Entomobryomorpha; family Orchesellidae; genus Orchesella; species Orchesella cincta. Next base: position 5,607 of record LJIJ01004960.1, read on the forward strand.
ATATTTTTTTTGCAGTGCTGTCAACTAACAGAAAGTATTTTATTGTGGTATTTCAATTTCATTATAATTTGTATTTTTAAATTTGACTTGGGTTCATGATACATATTTACGTATCTGATATCATGGATTTTATACACTAATATAATGGACGATAATGCATATTCCTTAATAAATCATTTCTTTCCTAAAAGTTAATAGTACTGGCCTGTTAAATCATTTATTTTAAATTCATCCGTGACTATGTGAGCAAAAGGCTTATGGTTGCATTTAAAATAATATCATTGATTTCAAGTGCAGTGTCCCGCCTTGCCATGAAAAATGCCCCAAGTGTGAATCCCACAGGCCGCATGCATCTCACCTGTCTCTTCTCTAACTTCCCGACCAGCTTTCCCTTCCAAAACAAAATCATCTCAGTGCTGTGAATCAGTGGCTGGGAAGCATGCTTGCACATGAAAAATGTCATGGTGTTAATACCAAAAAGGACAAATACACCACCACAGACAAACACACGCAAATTTGGCCTATTATACATAGTGAGGATTCCATAATATAAAACCACACTCAGGAGCATCCCCACCACAGTCATTGTAGGAATGAAAAACTCCACATTTTTGTTGCTGGGTTCCATCAACAATCTTAACAGAATATGACACTTTCTCCGAGATTTGAATTGCTCGGTTTCTTGAATCAGAGCCGAATTCTTGGCAACCACAAATATTTCTTGAATGTAAGCGGTTGGTGCCTCATGTTTTGGAATAGTTTTACCAATGAGTGATTCGAATCGTACTAGAATGAGTTTCAGGATAGATTGCAAGGCTGCTTCAAACCGGCTTGGATTTTGGTCAACAATTTCCCCAATGCTTTGTTGATGATTTTCCAGTGATACCTTTTCCATTATTTGACAACATGTCAAGATTAGAAGAAGAAATGAACCACAAACGTTTCCTGCAAGGGTCATCAAAGAACCGTATAAAATCGCTGCTAGCACTCGTCTTGGTATTCCTGGGATAACATCCTTCAATTCTATGTTTATCGGGTCAAACGACCTGACCAGAGGGTAGAGACTGCAGAACCATCCCAAACTAAACATTCCAACTGCCAGTCCATAAGCCACAATCTCAGAAATAGACGGCAGTCTGTTGGAACTGGGCCAGCCAACGTGGCGAACTCGTCCCAATTTTAGAATTTGTGAAGAAATAAATACAAATCCTTTTGGATCGTTCAATAGTGTAGAATGTTACGAGGGCTTGCAAAGACATGCCAAATAGAAGGCAATAGATGATACTTTCTTCCTTATTTATTGTGCCTTCCTCTTTGTAGATGCGGAACATTTTGAAACAGTGAAAAATGCAGTAGATAAAGATTATAAGGATGGACGCTTCTGTGATGTTCCACGTGAAGAGTTTCCATCTTGTTTTGAGCTTTGGATTGGGAAGCATTTGAGCTTTTTCCACGTCGTAGTAAATGGGCAGCTCAAATACTCGTTGGTAAAGGAGTTGAACGTTTATGTATGCTTCTCCGATTCCCATGCTGTATTTGTTTGCTTGTTCACCTCTAGAATGTTTGTGCACGTAGCTTGCAAAAATATTCTTACTTCAAAATATTTTGATAAAAATTTTAACTCGTACATTTATAAAAACATACAATCAACAGCGTGTTTAGCCCATTTTTAATCAAAACATATTTGAAAAACAATAAAGTTCAAATCGTTAACATGCGTAGAAACTCTTAAATTTGTTGTTAAAATATCGCTTATAGAATTGAATACATTACAGACCATGTAAACTCTTTTTGATTTCTAACTTATTTTTGAAACTGGGTTTTGACAGGGTTCTTTTGGAATATGCGTTTGTACGAACACATATTAACTTTAATGCAATACTTTAATACAACTGCGCAAAATTATCAGTTCATGTTTATTCAAAACTTGTTATTTACGCTCATGTTTTTATGTAAGCATTTTTGGAACATGTCGAATTTATTAAATTAGTTAAAAATGCACATGTAATTCTAAAACATAATACATATAATGCGTGTAAAATCAATAGAACGCAATAGAAAGTCTAAAACAAAATATCCTTGTTTTTTGAACGGATCAAAATTAATTACACCAACATTTGGGTTGTCAAACTAGTTTTGCCTACTAGAAATGAAGTTCATTGCATGAAAATATAGTATACATATTTAGTTATGATTATTCAATTCTAACTGTTTATATTTTTTATATCGATTTACATTTTTGTATTTTATTATGGTAATTACCAGTTAGCCAAATAGTTGGGTTGGGCTATTGATAGGCATTAGGAAATACTTTTTGTACAGATTCTGTAAGTATTGAAGTTTTAAAACTTATGAATTTAGTTTTCACAAATCACTTACACCAGTTCTTCGCTTTTACATATAGTATTACGTTTTTGGTACAATTATACCTCACGTAACTCTTGTTTTAATTCTGATCAATAATTATTCTTAATTCTTTATCTAAACTGCATTGCACTGCTTCAGTGACTTTGTCATGGTTTGATAAAATAAAGGCTCATTAAAGATTTAACAGGCTAGATAAAAATTTCTACCAAGTTATTATTTCTCTAGGAGAAATTTCTTTGCAAACACAAACACGTTTGACTCCTCTGTGATTAAGTGAGCAAAAGGCTAATAGTTGTGTTCAAAATAATATTATTGATTTCCAGCGCCGTATCCCTTCTCGCCAAGAAAAATGCCCCAAGTGTGAACCCAACAGGTCGCATGCATTTCAGCTGTCTCCTTTCCAATTTCCCCGTCAACCTCCCCTTCCAGAAGAATATCATTTCACTGCTGTGAATCAATGGTTGCGATGCATGCTTACAGAGGAAGAATATCAGTATGTTCATACCAAACAGTATAAACACACCTCCGCAAATAAACACCCGTAAATCCACCCTATGATGCAATGTAAGTATTCCATAATACATAACAACACTCAGGAGCATCCGAAAATATGTTATGCAGCAGTAAGTAGCTACTTCCTGATTAAAAATTAGGTCAGTTTCATTTTATTATTTTGTAGCATCAATCTTTCCCAAGTAAAATTACATGGGAAGTCGTACATTATCAAAAAAAAATTCCTTGTTTATTTGGTTGGTGGTTAGCATTAATGTGTTGTCTTTAAAACAAAAATGGGAAAAGTATTCAAGGAAAATGGTAATAATTTTGTAGTTTTATAATGTTAACGAGTTTTAAATTTAATTATACGGGAAATCGTTCGTAACAGTATTTCTTTTGTTAATTGTTCTGTTTTGAAAAAGTAACCAATGTCCCACTTCCTGCTATTTTTGAATTCCTTTTGGCAATTTAGTACTGATATAATAGATGCCCGTGTTATTCAACGGGAAACAATTTTACAAAATTGCAACTTTGTTTTGGTTTCTGGATTTCTGTGTTGATGTTTCCGCAATATAATTGTCCATCTAGGAAGTAAAAATTTGTAAACAACTATTTGACTTTTAACTCCCATTGATTTGAACAGTTTATTAAGTGACGTTCAGACGAAAAGTTTACCAATGCGTATTATTTGAATGCAAATAAGAACATATAAACTTTGTGTACTGTTAATAGACAAATATTTATAATAACACTATTCTGGAATCTGGAACAAAATAAAAAAATTAAAGCAATCGCTTACACAAACTTTCTGAAAGCTCAACTAAAAACACAAAATGGGTATCGGAGAAGTGTTCGTAAACGTCCAACTGCTCTGTCAACAAGTATTCGAGCTACCAATGTATTACGATCTCAACACAGCTCGAAACCTTCCAAACCCAAAACTCAGAACACGATGGAAACTGTTTACATTGAACATCCTAGAATTTCTTATCCTGGTGGTCTCTATTTACAGAGTTTGTCACAGTTTCCAAATGTTTCGCGCATACAAACAACACGGCGCAATAAATCAAGAAGAAATCATCATATATTGCATCGCCCTCTGCCTGCTTTTGCACGCCCTTGTTACACTCTAACCGTTAAAGGAATCAAGTGGATTTGCTTTTTTCCTCTCAAATTGCTTTTCAAACTGGGAGGAGTCCGTCACGGTGGTTTGGCCCAGTTCCAAAAGATTACCAGATATTTCAGAGGTTGCGGCTTACGTTTTAGCACTTCAAATTTTTAGTTTTCCATTTTTTGGCGCTCTCCTTCCTCCAACAGTCTAGAACACGAAGCGCTATTGCTGGACTTTCGATCCCCTATAGGAGGACCGAGGTGGTCCTGCAATAGTGTGAACCATTTAACATTAGTCGGTATTGGCAAAATTTTAAAAAGTCCAGCTATTTGGTGACCTACCAAAAATGTGATCAGCGTTTTTTGTTTTTAGCTTAGGAATAAAACAATTAACACAGCTGGATAGGGCTCACCAAACTGCATCTAAATTCACTTACCTGATTGTCTTGATCTTTCTAAAAAATTAGTTATTTAAAAAATAAGTATTTAGCAATACATATTTCTTTGTTGAAGGTAGAGATACCCAATTTGGTCAATGTTTTTCTGTCCGTCTCAATTTTTGTTTATTTTAATAGGGTCCTGCTATAGCTAGACTTTTTACATCATTATGTTAAGTATTTGCATACCCCGCCTTAATGATCCAAAAATGGCAAGGTCCGGCTATAGGAAGACACCAAAAAGTCCAGCTATTACTGAACTTTGGCCCCCTATGGATGGACATGCCACGGTCACCTGTAGGGGGTAAAAGTCCAGCAATAGCGCTTCGTGTTCTAGACTGTCTAATTAGGTCATTTGACCCAGTAAACATAGAATTCAAGGATGTTCTCCCGGAAATACCGAGACGAATATTAGCCTCCGTCTTTTACGGCTATTTGATGACTTTTGCAGCCGTTGCTTGTTGTTCACTTCTTTTACTCATCTTGACGTGTTGTCAAATTATGGAAAAGGCGTCTCTGGAAAATCATACTTTGAGCATTGGGAAACCTGCTGATGGAAATTCTAGCAAATTTGAAAAAATCTTTCAATCAATCCTAAAATTCATTCTAGTTCGATTTGAATCATTGATTGGAAAAACATTTCCGGAAAATGTAGAATCAACAGAAAATCAGGAGAAAGTTGTGGTTGCAATGAATTGCAGGCGAATTTCAGAAAACAAGAAATTCAGGATTCGGAGGGAGCGTAATATTCAACTCAGGTTGTTGATGGAACCCAGCAACAAAAATGTAGAGGTGTTCATCCCCCACAATGACTCTGGTTGGGATGCTCCTGAGTGTTCTAATGTATTATGGAATACTTACACTGCATCATAGAGTGGATTTTCGTGTGTTTATTTGTGGGGGTGTGTGTATACTGTTTGGTATGAACATACTGATATTCTTCCTGTGTAAGCATGCATCCCAGCCATTGATTCTCACCAGTGAGATGGTATTTGTTTGGAAGGGGAGGTTAACGGGGGAATATGAAAGGAGACAGCTGAAATGCATGCGACCTGTTGGGTTCACACTTAGGGCATTTTTCTTGGCGAGAAGGGATACGGCGCTGGAAATCAATAATATTTAAATCAATAAACTATAAGCCTTTTGCTGAGTTAATTATTAATAAACCTATGCAAGAATAGGGTGCAGTAAGATAGGTTTTTAAGAATACGCCTTTTATTGATTAATATTTTTATTGAATTTCTTTAGTCCCAACGGTAATTTTAATAACTGTACCTATACATGTATAGGTTTTACTGATGCGCACTATTCAGAGCAATTATACGTTTAGCACTTCTTAAAAATGGTATATAAAATCACATTAGTAGTTTGTAGTGGAAATTGGTTTTTATAACGTGTCCGCATTCCGCACTTCCATTTTAAACACAGAATCCGAAACACTGCATGAGTAGGATATTTGAATTCTTATGTAAATTAAGAATCCTTTCATGAAAATGTTTTTACTTGAAAATCATGCAAACTATTGTTTTTGATGTCACAAATGCTTTTCTTATTCTCCGTTGTATTTAATGTTTCCACCATCCATATTTATTAATACCGAAAACATAAAGCCACTTTATTTGTACGCCTTCTGACATGTTTTCTTAGGCTTCAGTATGTTGCATACATGTTTTAATACGATGACATGTATTTTTGAAATTAAAGTAAATTTTATAACATGCGGATTGTATGTAAGCCGTGGAAAACATCAGTTAAGGAAATTTTTGTGAAAACACGATTTTATTTTTCTTCCACATGAGCTAGCACAGGTTTACCAAAACGTAGTGGTATTAAAACAAATGATTTAAATACGTATTACATTTTGGATATAAATAAGAACTTTTAAACTCTATGCATCGCTATATGAGCTGACATTTAAAATAAGACTTGGAATTTACATACAAATGCTATAAACATGAAAAAATTGGTTTACAAAAACCGGTTCTAGAAAATATAAATTTAAAAGCTGGTGAGCATTCTATTTTCGTAAAATAGAAAATTACAGGTCCATTTGAGCCAGTCGCTTACACAAACAGTCTGGAAGCTCAGCAAACAGCACGTACATAATGGGTATTGGAGAAGCATACATAAACGTTCAACTGCTCTGCCAACAAATATTCGAGCTGCCCATATACTACGATCTCAATACAGTTCAAATCCTTCACAATCCAAAGCTCAAAACACGATGGAAACTGTTCACGTGGAACTTTCTTGAATTTCTTACCCTGGTATTCGCCATCTACAGCGTTTTTCACATTTTTCAAATATTACGCGCATACAAACAACACGGCACAATAAATCAAGAAGAAAGCATCACATATTGCATCATCCTCTGCCTTATTTTATACGCATTGGTTACACTCTACACTATCGAAAGGAATCCAAGTGGGTTTGCTTTTCTTTCCTCACAAATTCTTCAACTGGGAGGAGTCCGTCACGTTGGTTGGCCCAGTTCTAATAGATTACCAGATATTTCAGAGCTTGCGACTTATGTTTTAGCCCTTCAAATTTTTGGTTTGACATTTTTTGGCAGTCTCTACCCGCTGATCAGATCGTTTGACCCAATTAACATAGCACTGAAGGATGTTATCCCTGAAATACCTAGACGAATATTAGCCTCCATCTTGTACGGTTATATGATGGCGATTGCAGGCGTTGTTTGTTGTTCATTTCTACTTCTTATCTTGACATGTTGTCAAATTATGGAAAAGGCGTCCCTGGAAAATCATATTCTAAGCATTGGGAAACCTGCTGATGGAAATTCTAGCAAACTTGAAGAAATCTTTGAATCATTTCTAAAATTCATTCTAGTCCGATTTGAATCCTTGATTGGTAAAAAATTCCCGGAACAAGTAGAATCAACCGAAAATCAGGAAGAAGTTGGTGTTGCAACGAATGCCGGGCGGATTATTTCAGAGAACGAGAAATTCCGGATTCGGAGACAGCGCCATATTCAACTACGGTTATTGATGGAGCCTAGCAACAAAAATGTGGAGGTCTTCATTCCCACAATGACCTTGTTGG
>LJIJ01004961.1:0-13076 GCA_001718145.1 Orchesella cincta
CAGGACTTAACACAGTATGAGCCTATCAGAAATTAGTTATAACTTCGTAAAGTAGGAGATTTTTATGAGCCGTTTTTATTGTAATATTCTTTTTAGAAATAGCATAGCTTTGGAACATAGACACGTTGACTAAGACATCCACTCGACTATACATATGTAGGCATGATATGATCGAGGCGACGCGATCAAAAATATTAATTGTCAATATGTCAAAATAATTGTTATGTGGCTTTCGTGTTTGTAAAGAGAATTATATGCTTTAGCTGAAATTAACCGGAAATACTTTTAATTGCCGAAGTGGATTAACCTGATGGAACGAGTTGGTTTTTGTTGTACTTGACTGGAATATACAAGTTTCCATTTTCAAAACAGAAAAAGTATTGCATCGGAATTTTGAAAGTAAAAATCAGCCGTTTTCATATTGTTTTAAAATTTCCTACGCGTTTTGAAATAGTTTTTTATATCATAATCAGACACTCGGGGACTCTAGCACAAATTGAAATTTAAAATGAACGACTACGTGCTGCAAAATAATTATGCTGATTTTTGTTTTAAAGCAAGGATTTTTCTCTTTGCTGAAAAAACATCGTGGGATTTCTTTCGCTCACCTGAGACCGTGAATGAACTTTGTAACAAGAATACATGGACTCCTTAAACCATTTACCTCCCAAAGTAGACGAAGTTAATATGCTTGCATTGTATAATTAATATATATAAAAGAACTGCGTTGTATACTGAACTATCTATATAAAGTTATATGAGTGTACGCTCAAAATCATCGCGTGTACCATGGTGAAAAACGGTTCTAGTTTTGTTCAACAGACCTGTTAATTTGCTACAGGGTGGAGTATACCGCTGATGGCTGATGGAGTTACCAGTGATGGGCAGGCCCCTGGCCCACATGCCCCACGAACTGCAGTGGCCACATGCCCAGGCCCACAGGCCCCACCAAATACAGTGCCCACATGGACACTGGCCCACATGCCCCACCAACCCAGTGGCCCACATGGACACTGGCCACAGGCCCACAATTCATTGGCCCCACATGGACACTGGCCCACAGCCCCACCAAATCATTGGCCCACATGGACCACTGGCCCACAGGCCCACCACCACCCAGTTGGCCCACCATGGACACTGGCCCACATGCCCCACCAACCCAGTTGGCCCACAGGGGACAGGTTGGCCCACATGGACACTGGCCCACATGCCCCACCCAACTCATTGGCCCACATGCGACACTGGCCACAAGCCCCCATAGGCCCATGGACACTGGCCCACATGTTGGCCCACATGGACACTGGCCACACCAAATCATTGGCCCACATGGACACTGGCCCACAGGCCCCACCATCAGTTGGCCCACATGGACACTGGCCCACATGCCCCACCAACTCATTGGGCCCACATGGACACTGGCCCACATCCCACCAATCATTGGCCCACATGGACACTGGCCCACAGGCCCACCAAATCATTGGCCCACATGGACACTGGCCCACATCATTGGCCCACATGGGACACTGGCCCACAGTGGCCCACATGGACACTGGCCCACAGCCCCACCAACATTGGCCCACATGGACACTGGCCCACAGGCCCCACCAACTTATTGGCCCACATGGACACTGGCCCACAGGCCCCACCAAAGTGGCCACATGGACACTGGCCCACATGCCCACAACAGTTGGCCCACATGGACACTGGCCCACAGGCCCCACCAACTTAGTTGGCCCACATGGACACTGGCCCACAGGGCCCCAACTCAGTTGGCCACAGGTGGGCCATGGCCTGCTGGGCCAGTGGGCACTAAAAAGGCCCTTGGCCACTGGGGCCTGCCATCACTGGAGTATACCAACTGCCATGTGAGTTACTTTTATATTCCTTTTGCAAGATGATGTTGCAATCAAGAGCAAAACAAAAAATTTAAGCTGCACTCGTGACACATCAGTTGGATTTTTAATTTATGAAAAAGTACTGTGTGGTGTTAGCTTCTAAAGCTTAAAATCAGATAAATAACAGGTTCGCCATATTGCCTCAGCTGCCTTATGGTTACTTTCTCTTTTCCTATTGGCTGTCTGATTCTCACGGGTGAGCGACATCGATGCTAGTTTGCGGTATCATTCCTGGTGTGACATTATTCATGACCTTTAACCCCGTTCTGAAGTTCCGATTTAACTTTATAATACATAGTTATAATCAGCACTTCAGTATCTTTCGATTGGTTTATCACAACAATCTGTGAGCCCATTCAATCATGAATACCATATGAAATCGGAAGAGCGATGATAGGTTGCGGATCGTACTCACCTATAATTGTCCTTAAAATGTACATAAGCGATAAGGATATTGCCTAAAAATCCTATGTATAACTTAGGTATATCAGCTGCGCTAGACTATAGTCAGAAAACAAGGGTATCTCAAAGAACCAGTGTTTATAGACAGTACAACAGAAAAAGTATTTTAGCATGTCAAAACTTCAAAAACAAGAAAACTAGTATTCGGTAATAATAAAAAATTATTTTGCTCATGATATGGTTCTTCGATTTAATTAATAACACACTTTATTTATATCTAATATCTATCAACAGACATAACATGACAAGTCCCAAAGCTACACATACTTTCAGGTTGGAATTAATTACAGTTCATAATTAAAGCATTAGAATCTGTTTTTAACAAAATAAAAATATGTACCTAAACTATTATACACTCAAATTCGTGTCTCATTTTTGTTTTTAGGCTGAAGATTAAAGGTCCAACGAAAACAGTATCTTCTCATCAGTGTTCGAAATTTTGCGGGCAATCTTGGTATTTTGCCACTGACTGGTTAATAAATGGCAATATTGACAATATTACTGGTAATATTTGACAATAGCTTCCCCATATAAAATACATGGATATGGGTTATGTAGCAGAGGGGGCAATGGCATAGGCAACTATATTTTCCCTATTTACAGGTGAATAAATTGGATTTTAAAGCTTTGAAATGATCACATTTTGAGTTAAAATTATTCTCGTTATTTATAGAGCCATTAAAACATTGATATGCTCTATCTAATTAAAAATCTTTAAATTATGAAGTAATATATTTTGAACTTATTTGTCAATATTGCCGACAATATTCCTTATTTTGTCAGGGTCAATTGCCTATGTAATTGCCGGCCGTGCCAGTCAGTTGCCATTTATTCGCCATTCCGAACACTGTTTCTCATATAAACATTAAAAACAAACCTCCTGTCCTGGAAGGAATGTGCGTCCATAGTAAACTTGGGGTACACCACGGCCACTTCCATGATCTTAATGTTATGTGCTAGGGACAGTTTTGGTTGCACAGTTAGTGGAGTGGTACGTATGTTTTAAATTTTTCCTTCTTCTGTTAATAGCATTTTTAGGAAAACATTTCGTTTTCTTATTCAAAAAGTTAAAAGGACGCTAATTATTTTAAAAGTAGAATCAGTATTGAAAGATTTATTATTGCGAGATTTTGTTGATTTTTAATTCTATGTTGGACTGTCCTAGAAAAAACCTAACTTGGCTTATGGAGATGGGGAGAATGCTTATAGTTGGATTCCTGAAACCATTTTGAGCGACTTGTTCGTCTTGTACCTGAAAACTAATTAAAATCACCATCCAGCAATTGTAAAGGAAAAGGTATGAAGCGAATGGACGGTAATTCAGGCATTGATTTATAGGTGGAATAACAATGGTTTTGAAATTAATAGCCAAATATATTTTATGACATAATTTCTTATAAAAACTACACCAGCGCACAACACATTTTTTATTTAAAGAAATGTGGCATATTCAATTCATGAATGTGCAAAAGTAAAGTTTATCTAATTTAAAACGACCTATTTAATTACCAAAATTTACATATTGTTCAATTTTTAGAAGAAAGGCAACTTGGTACTCTCGTTGAGATTAACGAATCATTTTTTATGTTCCTTATCATTTAAATGTTCGGTCAAGTAGTATCGTCTAAAACATTCCTGTCTGATCTACTTCCTTCTAAAAACGTAAACGCCCAGCAACAAAATAATATAACCAATAGTATCTTATATTACTGCGTTGTAGATTATAAAATATTAATTATATTTCTCTATGCAATACATTGTGAGCTACAACTTAATCTTTGGTGACGAGCACGACTCACGAGTAATTTTAGTTTTAAAAGATATTATAACTTTTCCTAAACATCAACATGTCAACATCAACCAATAGATTTCAAAACTGGTTCGTATATTAGTTAAGATTACATCCATTTTAATGTTTGTTATTTGGTTTTACAAACAAAATCAGTTTGAGCAAGTAATGAATGTCTTAAATATTACCGTTCTAAATGTAGCTACCTACATTGTTTTGTACGAAAGGAAAGTTCTGACTAGTTGGTATCATTCGTGCGTACTATTGCCAGATTTTGACTTTTTCTACTCGTATCTCTACCAGTTACACAATATTTCCGCAACACGATAAACACTCGATGGCCACCTTCCAAAATTTCAAAGATAAATTCTTGTCTATTATGAAAACTCCAACTGACAATGCCAGAATCACAGCCCAGAATACGATCACCGTTCTAATTTTAGTTATTTCCACCGTCTCCGGCTTTCCCCTCACGTTATCGTGGTGCAACTTCTTAACAAGCAGAAGATGCCAATACTCCCACTCTTCCCACTTTAAATACAGCCCAGATGTAACGACTTTGTGCATTGATTCTTTCAGCCAGAATTGGTTCTCTGTTTTAAACAGCCAGCTATACAACTTCCTGTCAAATGTTTGAGGAATATCAAAACAATAAAACTGCTCACTGGTTTCCCGTATAATTTTCTCGAGTATATGCTTATAAACTGTAACTCTGCTTTTCACAGCAAGTTTTCCGAGACGTAGACCTGATTTAGTCACCATTTCAACATATTTGTCATTTCCAATAATGACGTCTGACACGTGAAAAGCTTTCTCTACAGAAATTCCTAACGAAGTGAATTCGCTGCTAAACAAAAAGTTGGGAGGGTGAAGGTACCATGGCTGATTGAAAATGATTTTGTATCCTTGTTCAACAAATTCCTTGATCGTATTGATTTGACCTTTGGGTGCCGGAGTAACAGTGACAATGCTGGTTAAACCATTTGAGTAGAGTTGCGTCATGAGAAATGCCATTGAATAAATCACAATGAAACTTCGAGGATTGACAGATGCCCCGAAAAGACCACCAAAATATCCCAGAATTTTCTGAGCAACAATACTAGCTTGATGGTGATTCCTATAGCAGTAGAAGAATAGAAAGCCGAACCCGGTAAATGTTAAAATCCAAATACCTGAGCTGAACGGTTGGTACCACATTAAAAAGTTCCAGGATAGATCTGGCTCAAGGTTCTTTCTGGGGAAATATATGACTGTTTGGGAGTCGAAAAGCATGTTTGCATTAAAATAAGTGTGTTTGACATAAGTACTTGACCTGTATTTGAAATGATACTCTGGCTAAGTGTCTTCTTGGACAATGTCAAGCCTTCATCCTTGCACTGTATAATCTGTGTTGTGGATATACTGATGATGATGATGCGGTGGTTGAGTGGAAATAAAGAGCGTCTGCGCTACACCTCTTCTAAATTTCGACTGATTTTATTCTGGTGTGAATGCAACATCTTGCGTGCACTCACACCCATAGTTCATTTCATGCCATTTCTTTCATACCATCATACATGTTCATTTCTTAGATTTCTAATAAGGTTAAAAACACTAAAAGCGAACATTGTGTACCTATTTGTACAACAATGTTCTCCGCTATCTTCTAATTAACAAAGGCGAACATTGAGTGCCTAAGTGCACAACAATGTTGGTGGAATTACTAAAACTAGTTGTTCTCACCACCTTCCTGCTACCACCTTGGTAAAGTGAATCAAGCTCTTCAACTTGATTCACTTATCCAAGTGCATGAGCATGAAAAGTGGTTTGACGGTGAAGTTCAAGACTCGCTTGAACTTCACTAACTTAATCTAATCAAAATCATATGTGCCTGTTTACACCTATGCTTTTGAGTGAGTTTGCTTCTTACATTTATTTTATAATTATTTCTCATGCATGAAGGCGACTCGCTTCGGCAAGTTGCATTCATGATGATGGGCAAACGTGGAGTATGATTACCACACGATCATATTCTCACGTCAGATGAACCTCTTCAACTAGTTCATCTGACTGCTGAGACAAACGTTGTTTGGCAGCTCTTGATGAATTCGTAATAATCAAGATACAAAGTCACCAGGGCTGTAATATGCTTTCCGTTTCCATTCCAAAAAAAAAGAACGATGAAGCTTGTACAAATCTAGTTCGCTCCACAATGCAGCAAAGTCTGCAGCAGAACGCAAACTAAATTCAAAGTAGCCGAACCCGATTATGCTGACAAATGTTTCGTCAAGGTCGCACTCAAAATTTTGTGGAAACGTGAGAATAATCTTTATCGCTGGGAATATCGGCAAATCTTTGTGCCAATTAGCGAGTATGACGTTCCGCCTCATGATTTCTTTTTGAATACTTTGATCCGGCCAAAATTGGACATTTCCCCAAGCAAAAATAAACAGGGTTTTTGAAGGAACAACTTCGTTGAAGGCCAAAATTGACCTACGCAGACTGTCATATTCCCATGCATACCGGATTGGACTGACAATGACGTTGTATAAGTCAGAGTATCTGTATTGTTCTCTTCTCAATTCAATTTTCTTTTGGATGCTCATGAAACTCGGCGACATTGACACATCCGGAACAAAGCCATTAGCAATGTTACTAGAATTGAAGAAGTAGAGTATATATTTTCTCCAAATCAGTTTTCAGGTGTGGAAAAAGACGTGACAAGCACTGAGAGCAAGCCACGTGCGAAGTTGCAGTTAGGAAAATCGCTAGTAAACATAAAAATTTCATTTTTATGTGTGATGGTATTTTCTATTTTGTATATGTATGCATATACACAACAAGTTATTCAGAGTTTTACAACTAAGAATCGGGTTGGTAACGGGCTGAATAGCAATTTTTTAACTGTTGGACTTTGTTTGAAATACAATGTGGAAATAAACACGAAGATGAGGCTATCAGAAAAAGTTACAACAGTTGACAATTCTATGAGTTCTTTTATTGTAACGTTTTTAAGAAAAGACAAAACAACTGGATAAAACTCTAAGCGGAGTTTGTTTTTTTGATCGTCCTGGTTTCAAACTCCACGGTCGTGTTTGTAACTTTGACACGTTGGCTAAGACTTCCGCTCATTTTGACCTAATTAGTTAGGATATGGTAGTGCGAAAGCGATCAAAAATATTAAATTGTCTATTTCATTATGATTGGCGCGTGTCTTTCGTGTTTTTAAAAAGAATTATATGTTCAGCTGAAATTAACCGGAAGGGCTTTTAATTGCTTAAATAATAATTTTCTGTATCCGTGGAAGGGAGTTTTAAATTTAGTTGGACTGTGCTGAATTTTGTAATAAACAAACAAATAATCCACAGTTTATAAACCATTCAACTATACTTTGCAAAAAACAGCTATTAGTCAGAACTACCAAAAATGTTTAAGGTTAAATTTACACTGCTTTGAACAAACGATGATAAAATGTTGGATCTGATTTTATATAAAAAATTACTTATATGTCCTTTTCTAATTAAAGAGGTTTGAACTTGGCCAATGTTGAAAAAGTTAATTCAAGCTCTGGATATAATTTAGACTGTCATTTAATCTAATTACATTTCTAGGATTTTTTTACCACACCCAAATCGCAATGCATAAAACCTGTTTAACCAGAATTAGTCTTTAAATTCAATCGACAAACAACTGTCAAGAGTAAGCAGTCCAAATGTCATAAAAGCTCTGGTGTCCTGTTAAAACTAACCGGCAAGATTTGAAATTGCTAGAATAATTCATTTTCACTTCAATATTGGGCTTTTAAATAACAAAACTTGGCGCACGGAGGTGAAGAGATTATCTTACAGTTATATTTCTAAAACAAATTTGAAAACCCAATTCGTTTTGTAACTCAAAAATTGATTAGAATCAGCATCCGGCAAAAATAAAGAAAAATGTGTGATATGGCAATAAATGGACTGATACTTAGGTAGAAAACACTGGTTTCCACAATTAAAGACAAACATGTTTTATGACAT
This sequence comes from Orchesella cincta, assembly GCA_001718145.1. NCBI lineage: Eukaryota > Metazoa > Arthropoda > Collembola > Entomobryomorpha > Orchesellidae > Orchesella > Orchesella cincta. Next base: position 8,145 of record LJIJ01004961.1, read on the forward strand.
AAATTCTAACAAACTTGACACCAGCTCATTACACAATTTTGTGTGCAAACTGATTCTATTTAATGTCATAAATATTAAAGAAATGTGGTACATTCATGAATTGAATTTGCAAAAGTAGAGTTTATCTAATTTAAAAAGAAATAATATAGAATTTCCAAACGAAGATACAATTTACAAATTGTTTAGTTTTAAGAACAAGGGTAACTTGAGACTCTCATGAGAGATTAACGACTTATTTTCTATTTTTCTAATCATCCTATTATTTAGTCAAGCAGTTTCTGCTACAGATCCCAGTCTGATCTGTTTTCTTCAGAGATCAGAAGCGCCCAACCGCAGAATAAAATAATCAATATCTTATAATATTTAACTATAGATTATTAAATATTTTTTAAAATTCTCTATGCAATAATTTTTAAGCTAACAACACCTTACGTTAAGCATCTTGGTAACGCGCAAATGTAGTTTTAGTTTTAAAAGACAATTTCCATTTCCCTTGGCATCTTTGTCAACTAATAGATTTAAAATCTGGTAGGTATAATAGTTTATATTACATAAGTACATTTTCATATTTATCATAGGAAATTACGAACAGAATTTAGTTTGAGCAAGTAATGACTGCCTAAATTATCTATTTTAATCGAACGATGTTATTTTGTACAAAAAAGAAAGTCCTTACTAGTTGGAATCCGCCGTGCGTACTATTACCAGATTTTGACTTTGTCTACTCATTACTCTGCTAGTTGCACAATATTTCTGCAACACGATAAACATTCGATGGCATACCTTCCAAAACATTTTCTGAAAACTAAATTGTTGTTCAATTATGAAAACTCCAATTGAAATTGCCAGCATCACACCAAAAATCATGGTCACCGCCCTAATTTTAGTTATTTCCACCGTCTCCGGCTTTCCCCTCACGTTATCGTGGTGCAACTTCATAACAAGTTTAAGATGCCAATACTCCCACTCGTTCCACTTGTAATACAGGCCAGATGCAACGATTTTCTGTATAGATTCTATCAGCCAGAATTGGTTTTCGGTTTTAGTTAGCCAGCTCAATAACTTGTTGTCAAATGTTTGAGGAATATCAAAACAATAAAACTGCTCACTGGCTTCCCGCATGAGTTTCTGGACAATAAGCTTATCAACTGTAAAACTGGTTGTCAAATAATACTTTCCGAGACGTAGGCCGGATTTAGTCACCATTTCAACATATTTGTCATCTCGAACGTAGAAGTCCGACACGTGAAAAGCTTTCTCCACAGATATACCTAACGAAGTGAACTCGCTCCCATAGAAAAATTTTGGAGTGTATGAGCGTAATTGCTGATCATAAATGATTCTGTATCCTTGTTCAATAAATTCCTTGATCGTATTGATTTGACCTTTGGGTGCCGGAGTAACAGTGACAATGCTGGTTAATCCATTTGAGTAGAGTTGCGTCATGAGAAATACCATTGAATAAATCACAATAAAATATCGGGGATTGACAGGTGCCCCAAAAAGACCGCCAAAAACCCTCAAAGTTTCCAGAACAATTTTTCTAGCTTGACGGTGATCCTTATAGCTGAAAAAGATTGAAAAACCGAGTCCGGTTAACAGTAACATCCATATTCCAGAGCTGAAGGGTTCGTACCACATTAAAAAGTTCGAAAACAGGTCTGGCTCAAGGTGCTTTCTGGGACAGTAGATGAGTTTTTCGGAATCGAAACTCTGAAAATGCATCCGAGCAATGTCAGTTAGACCTGCATTCAATAAATTAAATTTTGGCGTAAGTACCTCAGGGCCTTCATAAGTGAATTCATACTTGGATTTCTTTAGCTTCTCTAAACTGTTTTCAACTATGGAAACTGAAATGTTGTGGATTGTTGACAAGGTGTTAAATATCATGATTTCAGCTGTACATCTGTAATTTATCCGATTTGTTATGTGGAGGCAAACGTTCTTTGGCAGCTTTTTGATGAAATACCACTCGGGATATATAAACGCCAGGGCTGTAAGTTCTTTTCCGTTTCCATTCCAAAAGAAGAAACGATGAAGTGTGTAGAAATCTAGTTCGCTCCATAATTCAGAAAAGTGTGCAGCAGAAAGCCAACCAAATTTAAAGTAGCCGAACCCGATTATGCTGACTGATGTTTTGTCAGGTTCGCACTCAAAATTTTGTGGAAATGTGAGAATTATCTTCATTGCTGGAAATATTGGGAGACGTATGTCCCAATTAGCGAGTATGATGTTCCGCCTCATGGTTTCTTTCTGAAAATTTTGATCCACCCAAAGTTGGACTTTTCCCCAACCGAAAATAAACAGGGTTCTTGAAGGAACAACACTTTCACTGAACGCCAAAATTGAACTATGCAAGCTACCATATTCCCTTGCATACTGGATTGGACTGATAATGACGTTGAATAAGTCGGAATATCTGTATTGTTCCCTTCTCAATTCCATTTCTTTTGGATGCTTATGAACTCGGTGACAGTGACACATCTGGGACAAGGCAGCCATTAGCAATGTTACTGGAATTGAAGAAGTAGATAATATATTTCTCCAATCAGTTTTCAGGTGTGGGAAAAGACGTGATAAGCACTGAGAGCAAGCCATCTGCGAGTTGCAGTTAAAATCGCTAGTAAACATAAAAATTTCATTATTCCAATGTGTATTTTTTTTGCGTATTTATGTATGTACCCAACAAGTTATTCCGAGTTTAACAACTAAGGAATCGGGTTGGTAACGAGCTGGATAACAATTTTTGAACTGTTGAACTTGACTGATGAAATAAATTAGGGGAATTAAAGCGGAGATGAACAATCAGAGATAGTGATAACTTCTTAAGTGGAGAGTTTAATGTGCTATGTTATTTTAAAGTTCCCTTTTATGATAAAAGACAAAAATGGATGAATCCCTGAGCTTAGTTTGTTTTGATCTACCTGGTTTCAAAACTCCACGGTCGTGCTTCCAACTTTGACACATCGACTAAGACATCCGTCAACTAGACAAAATCAAACAGGTATATGATTGAGCCAAGCAATAAAGTATTAAATTGTCTGTATGTTAATATGATTGGCGCGTGCCTTTCGTGCTGGTAAAGAGAATTTTTATTTCAGCTGAATTTAACCAGAAGGAGTTTTAATATCGAAATAATAACAGGTTTTTGTGTGAATGGAATTGAGTTTTTGTTTGGCTGGGCGGAATATACAACTTTCCAAAAAATTTAAAACAGACTAATAATCCAGAATGGTTACAACTTCTTAGGTAACAATTTTATAAGCTATTTTATTGTAATGAGCCTTTTTAGAAAAGTAAAAAGAACTGGATGAAAAAAGCCTGAGCTGAGTTGGTTTTTGATCGTCCTGGTTTCAGAATTCGCGGTCGTGCTTGTAACTTTGACCACGTCGACTAAGACATCCGCTCAGATTGACATAATTAGTTAGGATATGATAAGCGAAAGCGAAAAGTATTAAATTGTCAACATGTCATTTTGATTGGCGCTAGGATTTGTGTTCGTAAAGAGAATTTTTATGTTCAGCTGAAATTAATCGGAAGAGATTTTAATTGCGAAAATGATAAATTCTTCTATTCCACATTGTCGTAGAATACAACATTTCCTCTCGCAGGCTCTTTTGGGCATACATTTTTTTGTCATCGTTTGTTACAATAATGCAAGTTTTCTACTGTAAAAATGTATGAGGAAGATGATGGCACCCTTGAAATCTTTCAAAAATGCACCCACGCGGCGTTAGTGGTCGGTTTGCTCCATAGACCAACGTTTTGGTGTCAAAAATGGGTATTCGTTTTCATACAAGACTTTTCCCGCTGATTACCCCTTAGCTTTTGAAAGTCCGGTAGAATACAACTCTTTAGCTTCACAACGCAACCCTCAGCTAAGAGGTAATCGGTTTGGAAGTGTTGAAAATATTTTTAGCGAAATTAAAACTTGGAACTTTTTGCTTAAAATGTCTTTCAGAACACTCTTTTACTATGTTTTATAATGATTTTATACAAAATAATTAACTTTATTCAAAGAATGCTTTAAAATCCCGTCTTTTACTTCAGTAGTTCCATGCTGGGCTAATTTTTCGTTAAATTATTAGATTAGATTATTAGATTATTAGGACGTAATTTTTCTTTGAAAATAATATTGGTTTGATAAGAACCAATTTTAAAGAACTGTGTTTATTAGAATTAAAATTTTAACTTGATGCTGTCATGCAATCGAAACATTTTACAGTATTTAAAAAAGTTGAATGCCTTGGTCGTTACCTACATTTGAAATGAAATTTATACTTAAAAATTTTATACGATTGGTTCGTAAAATGCACTTATTCTACATCACCATTTAAATTATTTATACCTTAGGTAAAGTAATATTAAATTAATCGTCCTGAAAAAAATAAATTTTTTTTATAAAAGAAAGGTAATGCTGTATTGACTGCGTGACCAAGATGGATTTCGGGCCGAAGCGACCCATCGCTGACTTTGACTATTTGGGCAGTCCCTACCTCGTCACGATCAATCCTCCTCAGCTGTTGTAAGTTGCTTATCAATCAATGACAAGATATTTTGAAAATCTTCTAATTTTTCTTTCTTTTTCTCCAGCGCATCCCAGTCAAGGTCAGAAACCGGGATACTACTCGAGAGCAGTTCTCCATCCTCCGCAAGTTCAACCGTACCTGAGCCGCACCAAGATTGATTTCTGTGCTCCTAAGGGCTCCACGGATTACCCGGAAATGTATGGGGTTTGTCGCTGTTGAGCAAGCATTGCTATCTACTACCAACCATGCTAATTATTAACTGAAATAGTCAAATCTCATAATATTTGTCCTCTCTATGAATAATGATGATGATTATGATGCTGTATAAAATGATGAGGAATTAATATAGGTAAACTACTATAATTTTGTTGAAAAATACTTTTTTTGCATCATTTATCAGTTC
>LJIJ01004962.1:0-13071 GCA_001718145.1 Orchesella cincta
GTTGGATAAAATGTTAGAGTAAACTCACGAATGCTGGATAATGATTTGAAATTTGCTCAACAAACACACTTCTTTCGAATGCTGACCCTGACGATTATTCAGTCAAGCTGCCGTCAATTCTTGCTACTAACGTAATATGTGTTCATCGTAATTTTTCCATACATCTATTTCTCACATGTTTACTAAAAATTGTTGACCTTATTAATCTTAAAGAGCTTATAGCAATGTCTGAGATTTTGTTTGGCTTCTCATAAAACCAATCGTGTGAATTAATAAATGGACATTCTCAAACATTACTTGGTAAATTTAATCCATAAAATTTAAAAAGAATGCGAATTCTTGTTCTCAATTGACTATCTACTCAAAGAAACGTTACTTGGTAAATTTACATATCACATTCATCAATAATGGCACGTTATCGTTCTCAATTATCTATTTACTACAGGAAACAGTTTCTTAGTAAGTTTTGCAAACAGTTTTGGCTGATGCACTGGAATTACACTAAAATGTCTCAAATTATTCACGTCAAGATATGCGGCAAAAACTGGTATATAAATACAGCCGAAAGTCTGGGATCATTCCTAATTTCAATTTAAAAAAGCAACCTCTTTATTTGTCATTTCAAATCTGCAAAAATGTCTAATAGGCCGAAAATCCGGTAGTTTGCTAATTATTTTTTGCAATATTTATTCTTTTATACAGGTTGGGAAACTGTTCAAGTTGTGAAACTCCAGATGCGTGTTCTCAGGAAACACCGAGATCCAAGTGCTGACGGAGACCAGGGCACAACTGAGAATAAAGCACAGTACAAAATGTTAGCAACCATTGGATAACATGGCCAAAGGGTGGTGAAGTACAAATGCATTCCAGTCTCACAGTTGTAAGACACATATGAAGTTCTCAGCCTTTTTGATGAAGTACACGAAAAGATCTGCATCGTTTCAACCTTGGCGAGGAAGAAGGCACTGTTTTTTTAAGTATTTGAAGTGGATGAGAGATGTTTCGGAGTAGGTGGTCCCCAGTTGCCTAAGTTTGGAAGAACTGTCGGAACAGGAAAACTATGATTCACAGTCTTGGACAAAGCTAAGAATATGAGGGAAGGTTTGAAAATTCGAAGTAAATATACATAATTTCTTGGTTTTCTAATCAAACTCAGGGACCATTGGCTCCGGACACCAAAGTGTGTATAAAACTTCAATAGGCTATGGATCACATTCCACTAAAATTTAGCCCACCTGGCCTGTAGGCGTTCCAAGCTATGATGGAAAGTTTGAAAATATGCATAGCCATTCCCATTATACATAACCAATCGGGTTTTGCTCAACTTAAAGACCATTAGGCTCCGGGTCACAAAGTGGGCACAAAACTTCATTTGGCTATGGCCCTAATTCCGTTATAATTTGCGTCACCTGGCCTTCGGCGTCCCACGCTATGAGAGAAAATCTGAAAAATATGCATGACCATTCCCATTATACATAACCAATCGGGTTTCTTGCTATACTTAAAGACCCATTAGGCTCCGGGTCACCAAAGTGGGCAAACACATGAGTGGAGGTGTGGGACACATTCGCCAAAATTTGGGTCACCACCTATCGGTTCCAATACTATTAGGGAAGGTTTGAAAATATGCATGCCCATTCACATTATGCATAATCAATTGGTTGTCTTCATGAAACATCTTGTTGGATATAGGTAAACTAAAATTATTTGGGGTAAGAGTAACAAAACGATTTCCCCAAATACTGGCAAAACGTTATTTCGGTCATCTTTAAGCACTGTGGCAGATTCTTTTGTAACGTTGTAACCAGGTTAAAGGAAGAATTGGGGGGCGAAGCCCCCAGCTCATATATGGGGTATTGGGTAACATGGGGAAGTTTGGATCTGGTCACAGGAAGTTTTGGAATCCTTAAAAGATTCTGCACCCGTGTCTTCAAGTAGATCATGTCTGCTAGCGGAACCAGGTGGCCCCCTAAGAGAATCGTATATTGTGCAAGCCTGATTTTGTGTGTCGAAAAGCTACAATACCAGTGGTTACGCACATTTAAAGGGTGCATGAGATATCTGTTAACATGTGGAATAGGAATAACGGGTGGTGCTATTTTTCCTTTTCTATCGTGGTTTCGTCCTTGATATTGGTTGGCACTGAGTGTGTGGAATACGAAACTGGATGGTATAATGTGAACTTTAAACGGATTGAAAATTTGTGCCTTAATGGTGAGATATGCATCAATTATGCAACTTTTCAACCACAGATTTCCATTCAAAGCCCTTGTAATGTCTTTTCTTCTTATGGTGAAGCTTCCGTCTTTGCCTTTGAGAACGCAGAGAGGCAAGTCTCCGCAATTATCAGTCAACCAGTGTTTTTGGTGTGCTTGAATGTGAAGCAGCAATCGTTTATTTTGATACAGTTTTTTGAATCAGATGGTTCAAGTTCGACATTACTGAAGCCAAAAGTTGGTGACGTTGCTGGAGATTTAAAAGGTGATTCTCCGTTAAACTGATCTGCATGATCTGTTTCTGTTGCCATAATTATTATGATGCACTAATTTTTACGTTGTGGTTTGTCAAACAAAAAGAAAAGCATTTTATCAACTATTTTGTTACAACCAAATGATTCACTCAATCAATTTCAATTTCCGCCGATCCGACGCAGTTTGAAGCATCCCACTAATGCACGTGAGTTTGAACTAAATTTTATTGTATTTCTAATTATTTCCAGAAGTTGCACCCATACAACCTTCCTTCGCTACGATCACGTTGTTGTTCAATTCAGTGAATAAGTTATAATGGCAAGCATTATTAACGCCAATGGAGATTATTTTCTACAGGCGAACTCGTCATTCCATTCCAAACCAGGATTAATATTGTACTCGTCTTCGGTGTAACGGTTCCGCGTTAGGTAATTCATAGGAAATTGAAATGTGTTATAGGTAATAGCATGTTGAAAGTGAGTTGTGTAAAAGGTCAGCCGACTATTATCAATCAATAAATGTTGATAATCAATAAAAGGCATAGAGTTTAATTTTTCAATTAGGGTTGCCGAAGAAAAACATCCAGTTGTTAAAAACAATTTGATGTTTTTCCGGGAAGATTAGGATTAGAATTATGAAGGGTTTGAAGAGAAAAGGAACTACGTACCTAAACTAGTGGACATTAAGAACCATTGTTTTTGAACATGCAAAACATATCTCCAAGCTAATCTTCGAGATTATTTTGACATATTCGGCAAGCCAAACTCACAATGAACTCGTTACCCAACGTCCTGAAGCATTTGCATGTAGTAAACAAATAATTTTTTAGGGTCACAATATTCCTTACAATTTCAACGAAATGGTCAAAACTTATTCATTAAGTGACCACAATTTGCAATCAATAAGCTCATTCGCTTAATCTTTTCTGAAAAATAAAATTACCCTTTTCAAAATGTCAGAAAAACTTTGCTCTGATGTCTTTCGAATCGCAGTAAGAAAACTTATCCGAAACCTTAGGTGTGTTTATTAGGTACAAAACGAAGATGATGAAACTGATGATAATAACGGTCGTACTGTGTAATATAAGTGTAAATAGCCACTTCTTTTGTTCAGACTGAGAACACTGGCAAAAGTTGCTGCTAAGTACAAGGACCTTAAAGCCGTCTCTCCCGAAATCCGGGATACCTTACTTTCTTTCAGCAGCTCAAAGCGGATATTGCTAATTTGAAGGTCGGTCTTTCATGATACCTATGACCCGCCACCTTCAAATTGTAACTTGGCACACCTAGTTAATAGAAGATTTTTTTGTAACAAACTACGCGCATGGGAACTCATGTTTCACTTTTACTCTCAAGTTAAAACATGAGTTTGGACCCATTTGCTCCGCATCTTCTAAATGCTTACTTAATTTACATGCATGATTACTTCTACATATGTCACTTAGTACAAGTGTAGTATGCGTATAATATAATATATATATGCATAATGATATATATATATTAATATAATATGCGTATGCATATAAACCCAGCTCGATAACATAAACGCTTGAACTATGTAGAGTAGGGAAGATTTTTAATTTGGCACAGAAGCTTCCGTGATATCATGAATGAGCAGTCAAGAGAGGGATTTTTACGAGTATATCCAAAACTCGTATGTGACTGTGATGACTCCGTCATGTCAGCATCTACTTTCAATGGTGGAAGATGAGACACCTGAGGTGGAAAGTAGCTTTCTTCAGCTGATACAGACTTGAAGCTCATGATCAGTTTTTATGAAGATTTTGACGATGCATCGTACAGTATGTGTATTTACATAATTTTGGATTAGGTTTTGTGTATGGTAAACTTGTCCCATTCATATGCATTACGTGTGTATTTGTGTATTCACTAAGTGAAACTGTGTTTCAATTTACGTAGGATGGTATACTTTGGAACTTTGGGGAATTTAGAAGTTATTGTGAAACTGGCCACTCTGTAAGACCAACCAATTTAAACACTGCTTGGTACGGGAAGACCAGCTTCGCCAGGTTTTGCAACAAATATTAGTTTAAAATATCAATTTTTATTATCGATCCTACCCGTAGTTTTATAACGACACTTGTATTACTCTATGTCAGGAGCAGCAACATGCCCAGCACCTGTCGGACGTGGACAAATAGGAGGATAAAGACCCGTTAAGAAGTGAGTTTAGTGATAAGGACCCATTAAGAAGTGAAAGAAGTTAGTTAAGAAGTGAAAAGTAATATAAATATTAGTTGTTTTTGTTCTTTGTTAACTTAGTTTTAGTTGTAATGAATTGTAATATTAACTGTTTTGTTATTAGTGGCCATCAGCCCAACTTTGTTTTGACGTAGTACATTTCATTTTATAACAGTTAAAAAGTGAACAGTTATATCAATGTTAGTTGTTTTTTTTTGGATTGCATGCATATGATTTTTAATAAAACTTCTTCATATTATTTCTGTCTCAAAAACATCCGTTTACAGAACCCATTTTCTTATCTTACAAAGGCATACAGAGTAGCTTTTAATACCATTTTCAAATCATTATTCATCTATACAGAATACAAGACATTCCTTCATTTGTGGTGATGAAGTTTTTTAGTATGTACATATACCATTCAAAGATCCTTAAATCTCCAGCGCGAAAGCGTTCCATAATACTTCTCATAAGCACTTGTTGTTCTTGACGGCTTCTTGCAGGTGTTCATGTTGACTGGGATATTGATGTGTTGCTCTTCACAACAGTGCTCTTTGCAGCTGATGGTTTAATTTCCATCTGTGACTAAGTCTATTTGCTTTGGGTAATGTAATAATTTATCTTACGATTACACTCTTTTGCAAGTGGAGCAAATAATCACTCACTTTCCTCGTGATGGGACTGGTTGAAGTCAAAGATCACTGTGATGTATCGACCCCCGTCTGGCAGCTATACGTCTTGCGGCTCTCTGCAAGAATGAAGATTGGAAATGAAGTTGCGACAGTTTGATACATGGATTAGTTTGAATTCGTTTGTCAAAATGCTTTCTGGACGAAATGATTTAGGCCTAAATAATTTTTAAAAGGTATACAGCTTTGTGTTTGTAAATTTAGCAACTTTTCAAATTTATGCTCGATTATCACATTAACCAGTACATCGGTGTATCATCAACCACAGTCATACCGAGATGTTTATAAGATCATCCTGTGGTCTAGTGTTCACACTTAAATACTTCATGAAGGACATAGTTATACAGAACCATCAAAATACTGAAACTCTAGTGAATAATGGGAAGTTAGGGACACTTTTACTGTACATTTCCTCCCATTATGTATTATCAATGCATACCCGCATATCGCTCAAAGCAAACCCTTAACTCGCAAAATAATGTGATGGGCTACCTGTTAATTTCAGAAACCTCCAAGTTTGTCCCCCATTTCCTACCCGATTGGTTATGTATAATGGGAATGGTCATGCATATTTTCAGATTTTCTCTCATAGCTTGGGACGCCGACAGGCCAGGTGACCTTCAATTTTAACGGAATTAGGGCCATAGCCTACTCATGTTTTATGCTGAGTTTGGTGACCTGGAGCCCAATGGTCTCGGAGTATGAGCAAGATAACCGATTTGTTATGTATAATATGAATGGACATGCATATTTTCGAACTTTCCCTCATAGCTTAGAACGCCGACAGGCCAGTTGGCCTAAATTTTAGTGGAATGTGGGCCATATACACACTTTGGTGTCTTGGAGGCCAATGGTCCCTGAGTTTGAGCAAGAAAACCAAGAAATTATGTATGTTTATTTCGAATTTTTCAAACCTTCCCTCATATCTTGGGACGCCGACAGGCCAGGTGCCCAAATCTTGGCGATGGGGCCATAGCCACTGAAGTTTGTGCTCACTTTGGTGACCCGGAGCCTAATGGTCTCCGAGTTTGAGCAAGAAGACCGATTGGCTATGTATAGTGGTTGAATGGGCATGCGTATTTTCAAACTTTCCCTCATAGCTTGGAACGCCAACAGGGCAAGTGGCCCAAATTTTAGAACAATGTGTCCCACACCCCACCATGTTTGTGTGCCACTTTGGTGATCCGGAGCCCAGTGGCCTCTGAGATATGGCATGAGTAAGTTAATTTGCCATATCACATAGCATTTTGTTTTTGTAAATGTCTCGATTTTGACTCGCGTTTTCTTTTTTGGCCCATAAAAGTGGCTAATTTGGATAAAGCGTGACACATTATTTCTTAATGTTGAATATTAGCCAAATTGGATTAGTTTTGACGCTCTTTTAAATACTTGCGCTGTTGAACTTTATGTATTTTAACGTTTTATGGTAAACCGTTGTCACTTTCTGATTCAGCATGTCACATTACCCCTAAAGGCTCATTTTCAGGTAACTCGGATGATTTTTTGTTAGTGCGCGCGCACAAGTTTTAAAGCGCGCCAAGTTTGGGGAAAATCGGATAATGCGTGTGGTCAGGAGAGTTTGTACCAGACGGACAGACAGGTAATTTGTAGAATTTGGCTTACAGTGCGTATAGGAGCATGTAATAAGCGTTTTCTGAAGTTTGGGATTGTGTGCTGCGGGGGTGCACTCAAACATATGTCCAAAGGTGGCGGCGTTGCTTTATCCCGATTATAAATGAAAACTGCATTGCTTTGAAATTCGATTTCATTTTCCTACCGAGAAACACTAACCTAATGTCACAACTTGAGCAACTTATGTAAACAATATTTTTGATGACATTGCATATCGTAGGAAGAGTTTTCCCAACGCATTCAAGCATGCTTAGTTGATGAAAAGTTGGAGTAAACTCAAAATGCTGATAAATGATTGAAAGTTGCTCAACAAACACACTTCTTCGAATGCTGACCCTGACGATTATTCCAGTCAATTTGACAATTTGCTTGCTACTAACGTAATATGTCTCATCGCAATTTTTCCATACATCTTTTCTCACATGTTTACTAGGAAAATTGCTGACCTGATTAATCTTAAAGATGTATAGCAATGTCTGGAGATTTGTTTGACTCTCATAAAACCAATCGTGTGAATAATTAATGGACATTCTCAAACATTACTTGGTAAATTTTATCCATAAAATTTAAAAAGAATGTCGAATTCTTGTTCTCAATTGACTATCTACTCAAAAGAAACAGTTAGGGTAAATTTAACATATCAATTCATCAATATATGGCACGTTATCGTTCTCAATTATCTATTTACTACCAAGAAACAGTTTCTTAGTAAGTTTTGTAAACAGTTTGGGCATGATGCACTGGAATTACATAGAAATTTCTTAAATTATTCACGTCAGATATGCGGCAAAAACTGGTATATAAATACAGCCGAAAAGTTCTGGGGATCATTCCTAATTTCAATTTAAAAAGCAACCTCCTTATTTGTCATTTCAAGATCTGCAAAAATGTCTAATAGGCCGAACAAATCCGGTACGTTGCTAATTGTTTTTGCAATATTTATTCTTTTATACAGGTTGGGAAACTGTTCAAGTTGTGAAACTCCAGATGCGTGCTCTGCAGGAAACACCGAGATCCAAGTGGCTGACAGAGACCAGGGGCAAACTGAGAATAACACAGTACAAAATGTCAGCAACCGTTGGACAACATGGCCAAATGAACTGGTGAAGCACAAGATGCATTCAAGTCTCACATTGAAAGACACATCCGAAGTTCTTAAGGCTTTTGATGATTATCACAAGAAGACCTGCATTCGATTTCAACCATGGCAGGAAGGAGACCTTGACTTTGTAAGTATTGAGGTGGACGAGAACGTTTGCGGATTTGCAAACGTTTGCAAAATTGGTGGTCGACAAGTTGCAAAATTTGGGAAAGATTGTCGCAACGTAAAAACAATGATTCATCAACTTGGTCATACACTCTGTCTGGGTCACGAGTATCAGCGTCCAGATCGAGACCAGTTTTTAGACTTTTCCGGCTGCAGCTCAAGTCCACTCAAAGTAGATAGTATGAAACGTCCCACGAACTTGTACGATTACACAAGTCAACTACATTCCAAATGTGGTATATGCGACAAATGTATGCCAATTTCAAAATGGATTGATCCAACTTGGGCCAAATATATCAGATGTGGACCAAATGCATCCCAGGGCTGAGCGTTTTGGATGTTGATAACTTAAACTATTTGTACAATTGCCAAGGTACACTAAACGCTACAATAAAAAATCAAATTTAATTTAAAGAAACATAAATCAGCTCAATTAGTGTGAACTAAAATTATATTTTTAGGTTGTCAACGCCATCGATGGGTTCCTGCAGCGTCGCTCTCACATGAAGACTATTCTAACATGCCTACTTTTGGTTATGAATCAGAGAATAAGAATCCGATTTTCGCATGTAGAGCTCAGCATCAAACTGAGATCGTTTCTGGGATGTATGATCATGCAAGCAAGACATGCAAAATTATCCTGGGAACAAGCCATACGAAATTTCGATCATTTGAGATACTTACGATTCTGGTGGCGTCGTTGGCAATGACTGCAGCGTGTTACAAGCCGGTAAATTGGAGAAACGGTTTGGACCCGGAAAATAGTTTAGTTAATGTTGGAAATATTCTTTACCAGCCGTATTGGAACTGAACGTCCCACATTGCAAATGCCAGAGTAAGCGGCTCTAAGGTAGTGGGAAAGATTTGGCTTGAAAGCGGAGCAAGATTTCATTTGGATGCTGAAATGTACACGGGCACTTCAAGTTCAAGGACTGGCGAATATCAGGTGTTGACATTTGGGTTTGATAAGACTTGTATGTTAAAGCAGATTTTTGGTAGTCACAAAGCTTTAAGCCAACAGGATAACATTTCCGCCTGAGCAACAACCGAACTAAATTCAGGGAGTTTTATTATGAGCATTATTTTGTTTCGTTTTCTTGAAATAACATCATTCCATTTAAATTATTACTGTAAAACCCAATTAAATCATGCAGCTTCAAATATGAAATTATTGCTGGTCATATCAACTACATAAATAAATTGTTGTGAAAATTAAACATGCGTACGTGGTTTTGCAAATATTATTCCACCAACTATCAGTCCCCAACCGTTACACAAACATGAATAATAATAGCAAGCAGAGCTAAAAACTTGCTTACTACAAGGATTCACACATACTTTTTCAATCTAGATGGTAAGTTCCAGAACTGATATGCAACCAGATTGCCTCTACAAATTTACTGCAATGCAAACTCGTGCTAACATTATAAACTATGTAAGTCCAAGTATGGACATTTATAAACATACTTGGACTTGCTTTGCACATTTAATCCATCAATTTACTATGAACAGCCCAATAGCAAGGGTAGAGCGAGGTTTACTGACCGCCTCTAGACCTCCCCAAAAAAGGCGGCCGGAAGGCCCTCGTTTTTCCTGGCAAATGTGTGAAATTTTACTGTCAAAAACTTTACAGTTGATGTACTTTGTCTACACTATAGCTTTCATGGTTCTTTTCCCGTGTTCCATGAGGCCTCCCCCAGCCTCGCTAAAGGCATCCCTAAGTCACGCTACGCTACTAACTATGAATTCCACCGTCTTGTTCTTAAAAGACTACCTAGTCTCAAGGAACTCTTACTGAAACAGAGGCAGTTACCGGGAAAGAAAAATTATGATGGAAAGTCTAAAATGAAGTTAGTAGAACTAATACGAGACAAAAACGTTCACTACAAAGACATGGTGCCAGATTTACTGACAGACGAATTCTTTGGAGATGAAAATGGACATTTTTCTGAATCAAAATATACCAGTTATTTCGTAAAAACCTTTCCTGGCCTGGTTGTATTCCTGTTTTCTAAGTTTGCCAACCAGAAGAGAAATTTAATTATTTAAGTTTTTTTATATTAATATTATTATAAAAATTATTATAAAAACCATAATATTAATAGTCTTTACATCAGGAAAATGAAGAGGAGTAGCACTACACTAAATAGAAATGATGGTCAAGATATTGGTTCACAATGGTTACCTTTTCTTTTCAAACTAGTTTAATATTTATCATTTGCGTGTTATCATTCAATTTCTGTTTGTCAATTCCCTTTCGAAATTTTAATTTTCTTACTATTACTCATGAAAATGCCCACGCTAAGTTAAGCGAAAGCTCGAGAATAAAAGTTTACCTGTTACCACCTCTAAAAGCCAAAAGACAATGTAAATTAGAAGAGAAATTATACTGGAACTTCGAGAAACAAATACTTTATGAATTTGAATAACACAAAAGTGCCCTTGACGAGTGACTGAGATTACGCTTGTACTTACAAACAATTATTGTTTTGTGTAATTTTTGTGATATTGTAGCTTTATTTCTGACTGTTTGTTGCTGCAGTTATAATTTGTATTAATTTTATTAAGTAAAATTTGCTATGAATACTCTATTTACTCGTGAATGCTGTATTTTTCTGAATTTTCGAAATATTGATATATGGTGGACTTTATTCATGGTGAATATTGAATGTTTCAAATGAATGAATGTGTCAAAATTACTCATAATATTTACAAATAACAAGTTGCAATAACTTTGTCTAATTTATTTTAGTGCATGATACTCATAAAAAAATATCGCATTTTCTCAATTCCTCTTTTTACATTTTATGTGTCTCACAGCTTTCGATGTATCTCATCGATAGTTAATAATTTTACATGAAATCACAAACTTCATTGGTGTTTGTGACTGAAATCTGAAGAAAATTCTGATTGGTGATGATGATAATGATGATACCTGTTAGAAAAGTTCTTGTGATTTAAACATTAATAAGGAGTGAAATGATTTGTTATAATCACACTTATATTACCAAACTGAAATTCACACAAATAAACAAGGGCTCAAGCCGCGATGGATCATGACAGAATAAAGACTTTCACCAAAGAAAAATCTATATCTTATCACGCCGCAAAATTCGTCCGGTCTCCACACGCCTACTGGCCCGTTTCCATACTTAATCAGACTTGTTGAGCATCGCGTCGAAGTGTTCTGCCTGCCTGCTTCTACTTGGAAACATGCGATCGTATTGATTTCTTAGAACGGACACATTTTTAGAGCAGCACAAAGGAAACATAAAGTACTTTACAGTTTTTCTATAAGCCAGTTGTTTTGGTTAATTGTTTTACTGATGGTGGTTAAAATGCGATTTGCAGGAACACCTACTTGTCCACGGGGAGGAAATAGTTCATGTTCGGAATCTGACAAGGGAGTTATCTTTGCTGCCCGGAGAGTTCAGGCAAGTGAAATAGTGTTTCTAGAGTAGTTTGACACGCTGAACACGATGCTGTATTTATTTTTCTGTAAAACTCAACTTTGGAATTTACATGTTAGGTTTATGGAGCATCAATCAAAGCCGTTTTTCCATATTTTATGCAAATGCAAAGTTCATTTTGTATAATTTTCTGGACGCTTTTAGTCAAATTTTGATTTTTCCGATCACTAGAGTGTATGAAACGAGTTTCAGACAGTTATAGTAGTATTCCCCCTGCCAAATTCACTACCTATTGTATTCTGCAATACGAATAATCATTCGCTAAAAATCCAAAGTTAATTTCTACAGAAAACTAAATACAGCATCGTGTTCAGCGTGTCAAACTACCCTAGAAATACTATTTCACTTGTCTGAACTCTCCGGGCACCAAAGATAACTCCCTTGTGAGATATGGATAAAACTTGGAAACGAATACAAGTTTTATCTCGCGTTTGAGAATGCCCTTTGTTGGGATTACGTAACAGAAAAGTTTTTCAGAACTTTAAAATATGAACTAGTGCCTATTGTTTATGGAGGAGCAGACTATAACGATATTTTTCCTCCCGATTCATTCATTAATGTAGAAAACTTTGAGTCACCCAAAGGGCTTGCGAATTTTTTTAAAAGAAATTAGACAAAAACCAGGATAATTATAAGAAATATTTCGAGTGGAGAAAGACCTTTAATGTTGTTCACGGAGATGCTTGGTGTACACTTTGTCAAAAAGTTAGAAAACACAATTTGGAAAGAAAATTAGGGAAAAAACATGTTCCCCAAAGTTTTGATCAGTTGAACGAGTGGTGGTTTAACTATGAATATCAGGCAGAACATAAGCCAGCTTGTAGAAAGTCCAGATGGTTTGAGTAAAATATCTCATTTAGAATGTGATGCAATAAAAATAAGCGGTTTTGCGGTTTCCGCAAAGTGTTAAATAAACAAACAGGTTTAACATTATTTTATACTCCACCAAAACTGCAAATATATGGCGAAGCGAATGAAAAGATTGTCTCCCCACTTCATTTATATAGCTACAACATTCCGTAAGAGCCTGTAAAGCTTCTCAATGAGGAAACTAAACATCCTGAAGACTTCATGATGTACTTCAGGCTGAAGTATACAAACATCATTTATAGTGGACAAAGTACCAAACTGCTAGGGTGGCTTAACGATGTTTGAGAAGCTTACAAAATAACTTATGAAGACAGAATTGGTACGGATCAAGTTCCAAGAGTTTATGAAAACATACAAGTGACAGTTTCAGTACTCGCATTCTCTCATCCAAAAACATGCTGAGAAGAAAGTCAAGAGATTGATTGAATTGGTGAAAAGACGACTGCATTGGCATCGTGCACTGTAGACCTA
>LJIJ01004963.1:0-13069 GCA_001718145.1 Orchesella cincta
ATTCGGAGTCTGTTTTGCAGAATGTTTTGAGAAATGTAAAAAAAATTACTCGTTTTACAAACTGAATTGTAAAAAAAGTAAACTAAAGAAAAATTACGGAGATTTGGCTTTCCGATGTAATTTATTTTTCAGTTCACTTAATAGTAATTTTCATTGCATCCCAGTAATGTAGTTTTCATACTAAACTAACAAATGAATCAAAAAACAAAAAAAAAAAAAAAATATCAATATTTTCAGTTTTAAATTCACGCATTAATTGTAAATACTTAAATATAAACGCCATAAGATAGTCGTAAAAATTCTTAGCGTTAGAATATACTTTGGCATTGATTGTCCAAAATTTTATTTGCCAGAAATTAGCTTAATGCTAATATATTTTCCATTGAATGTTAACGTCTCGCAATAAGGCTTTCACCTAATATTTACGCCGATCTGGCTAGAACACGGCAGGTTTGCAGCTGTAAACATACGAAATACTCACTTTTTTATTGTGATCCGCAACGTGGGCTGCAATTTTTTGAGTAAAAATTAGTAACATAAATATGTGTTTACTTTGCGGTTTTAGAAGGATAAAAAAACTCCTTTCTTAATACTACATTGGAAACAGGTCGAATCGTTATTTACCATTTTTTTTTTATTCGGAATGTGATTTAACATTTCTAGGCCTAGCCACCTGGTTGCCATATCTGCAAGAAGATGTAACGTGCTCAATCCACAAACGTTAGTGTGTAGGACTTTGCATTTACGTGTTATTTAATAATTTAATCACTTAACGCTTCAAGATTAACTATCTTTTTGAAGAAGGTCCTAAAAGCAGTTTAAATTTGAGTGCTTAATACACTTTAACGAAAGTCATATAGTGCCAAGTTGTAACAGAAATTATTACGGGATCATGTGGATGCCGGGACTGTTACAATCTCCCCTCGAAACGTAATTTAAATACACTTTTAATGACGAATGGTTTAAACTTCGGATTAGCATGGCATGCGTACATTGACATCACGACACGGTTAAAAAAGGCACGACCGTCGTACTACAGTAATAGTGAAAGTGCTGTTTTTGTTTCTAGCGACGATATGATCCCCTTCATTTTGATGAATGTAAACTCGTTTGAAAACTGAATAATTCTGGGGGGGATTCCAACTTTATATTCATTTGCCAAAATTTGCCCAAAGAACGTCCATAATTTAGTAAACCACTTCAAAAAATATTTGAATTTAGCTTGCATAGCAATTAATGAAATTCTAAACGACTGTAGTGCTGGTCAAAGTTGGTTAAAGGAAATTGGACATTATCCCTCACTTTAGAATATTCATTAATAGTAATTTCTCTACCATTTAGATCTTTTCCAAGCTATTGTGATAAAAAGGAGTAGTTTGTACACATTCGTCGGCAGAGTATACTATTTTCTCCAATAAATAAAAAAACCATTAAATTAAAAGATAAAATCAACTCAACCCAGTTTAATGTTGCAGTTTCTTTGAGTTTAACAGGTTTTTATACGCAAAATCTTACCAATTTGAATTTTTCTTTTCCTGTTAGTTTCTCCTACTCACTGTTAGTGCTGATGTTAATAACGAAAGTTTTGCCATGGAATTTTTACTTATCATTGCCTTCGGCACGAATGTTACAAGTAAACAAATTGGGAATTGGGAAATGATTCCTCAAAAAATTGGTGCAATTCGGCTGCACCATGATACTAGGATTTAACTTCTTCAAAATAGACAGATATTAAACAGAATATCTAATTTCAGGAAGCTGTAACTGGTAAGATGCTAATTAAACGCTAGACGCTGGTTCTTTAGTTTGCCAATAAAATATAATCTCCTTATGTATGCCCAAAATTACCTTATCTTGTGCGAACATTTTTCTTAACAGCAGTTAGCCAGCTTCATTATAATTTCTCTATTAACAGGGAATACGCTTCTATTTGATTTACTATTATTTAAAAATCACAAAAGGACCTGGACTTTCCCTATAGTTTCACATTGAGTCAGATTTCTTCCTGCTATGCTCAGTCGTCCGTGCAGAGTAGCAGTCACTCAACTCCATCATGGTTGTCAGATTTCACACGGAAAATTTAAAGTGGCCTTCCAATATATGATCGATTGTCATCGTTTTCCGCTAGAAATCAGTTTTTACAGACCAACATGAATTTCAAAATGTAATGAGATTGGCAGAGCATGAAAAAAAAGTTATTTATCCGTACTGTCTCAAGTCTCCCCTGCAAACAAATGATCATGATTATTCCCGTATACTTCTGGAAGAGGAAGAACTATTCATCCAAGTGAGATATAAATAATACATTAAATAAAATGTTTGATTTTTCCATTTTTAATTATATAATCTTAAAGCCTAAACAAATCTGACTGCTTTCTCAACCAACACCTTCCTTCAGATTGCAACACTGTTTACTACACTTTCCTCTCGATTTTTCCAAAATCGCAGGGGGTATTGAATCACTGCCAAAAACAAACGTCAATTTAATAAACCTGAAAGATACGTTGCTTTAAACCGGAGGACAGTGTAACTGTTCGCCTTCTCCTCTACAGACAAAAGCGTAATGACTTGTAATCCAAAATTTACAGAGAGGATAGTGACTTGAACGCAGAAGGGATTGTAGAAAACCATTCAAAAATGAAATGTATTATCATCAGGAAATAGAGTGATAAAAGGATTAGAGGCCAAGTAAATTTGTACCGAAGTCGAATAATGCACCTGCACACAGTGATCATAAAATAAGGAAACTCATAAAACTTCAAACGAAGCTCGACTGCAAAAACTGTTGTAAAAGCGTAACACTAATTATATTTACTTTGTAAGGGGTATGTTAAGCACAGCTTCGCAAAAACACCGTATTTAAAAAAGTTATTTCTTTAGAAGGAGCTCTTGAAATGAAGAGTGGCTAAGAGATATGATGGTGAAGACGAACAATATGCATGTAACCGATTTCATTCGAGTTGCATAATATGTCTCACTCTGCTAAAGTTGCTAAAGTCCTTAAATTGAAAAGCTATTTCTTCACAAGGAGAGTTTTCATAATCGTAAAACGATACGTTGTCTAAATATTATGATGATGATGAGGAGGAAACGAAAATAGTCGTGCAGCATGATAAAAAATCCATATAAGCTTAGTCTTCACATAATTTCACACACAATTTTGTGGATGGATTCTTTCCGATAACTATGTACGACTTACGATTGTCGAGGAGACCACATCCATACAAACGCAGAAGGTAGGCAAACAGTTCTTTTGTGACCCTATTCAAAGGGCATTTGAAAGGTAAATGAATAGTTTCACTCTCCATGATCCTCGTGTAGCTAACTAAACCGTGAAGATGCAAAATCTGTGTTTCGGTTTCTGAAATTACAGATATTAATTGTTCTTACAAACATCGTAAACGTCAAAAATCACTTTAAAGGGGCTTATCCTCTCTTTTTGGAGAGAAGTAAACACTGAAAATAAATACGAATTGAAGATATAAAATTATCAGCTACAAAACATAAATTTTAATGCTGTATACATTCCATCTTTCGCATGCAAAATATTTACACCCGCAATAAGAAAACCATCCTACGAAAAATTATGCATATAATAAAAACTCGCTGCAATATGTTTTGTGAGGTCATGGCAACAAAACCATCTGAGATTACGGAGACAAAAAAGGGTTTACATTTTAATACTCGTAGAGTTCTAAGCATTGTTTACACCTTTTCCTCATCTTTTTAATAATTGGTGTTGCAGCAAGTCGTCTTGAAATCGGAGGGCTCAATTTATTTACTTTCAATGGTGAGTCAATTTTATAATGCGAAGTGAAAATGCTTATGTAAACATCCAGTATCAGACATCTAATATTTTCTAAGTTACCCTGATGCTGATTAAGAGAAACAAAGCCTTGCTCCCGTTCCGTGTTTGAGCAAGAACTCAAAGGAAAGCTAAGTCATTCATTTTGCATGTGTGATCTTAAAATAACTTAAGTATTTGAATTATAAAATGTTACGAATGGTAAAGAGCTCATTCCAACATTCTTGTTTTTATTTTCAAATGCATTTATTTTCTTATTCATTGACATCATGAAATGGAGTGAATCTCATTATTTGAATTGAAGTAATATTAATTAAAATGGTAATAAAATCAGTAAAATATCTGACTCATATCAGCAAATTTTATGATAGAAACAAAAATCTTACTGGCGTTTGCATTTGTCATGACAGTAACTCGGAAAGGGATACAAGAAATCTAACTAATTACGACAACCAATCTCTTGTCCATTTCTTTAGAGCACGCATGCAAAGTTATGATGAATTGACGCGGTGCCAGAAAGCTGGATTAAATTGAAATCTAAATGTCATGAGTGTTTCAAGGATTAATACTTGTGCTCAAACTTGAACTGCTAGAAAAAATCCTGGAAGTATTTAAGAAAGCATTCTCGATAGGCTTAAAAGGATTCTGTGATTAGTTTTAACACTTTGCTTTTATGATAATCCCACTTTCCTGGCACGCGCCGTCAATTCATCATAACTTGTTATGCGTGCTCTAAAGAAATTGAGCCAAGAGATTGATTGTAGATTAGTTAAGATTCTTGTATCGCCTTTTCCGAGTTACTATCATGATCCAAAATAATTTTTGTTTCTCTCTCGGTAATTTACTGGCTATGAGTCAAGATATTTTACGGATTTTATTGGCCATTTTAATTATAATATTACTTCAATTCAAATAATTGAGTATTCACTCCATTTCATGATGTTATGTAAGAAAATAAATGCACTTTGAAATAAAAACAAGTATGTTGGGAATGCTCTCATAACCATTCGTAACATTTTATAATTCAAAATACTTACGTTATTTTAAGCTGACACATGCAAAATGAAGGGCTTAGCTTTCTATTGAGTTCTTGCTCAAACACCGAACGGGAGCAAGGCTTTGTTTTTCTTAATCAGCATCAGAGTAATGATGAGAAATAATGAGATGTCTGATACTGGATGTTTCCATAAGCATTTTCACTTCGCATTATAAAATTTACTCACCATTGAAAGTAAATAAATTGAGCCCTCCCAGTTCTAGACGACTTGCTGAACACTAATTATGGAAAAGACGAGGAAAAGGTGTAAAGAATGCTTAGAACTCTATGAGTATTAAAATGTAAACCCTTTTTTGTCTCCGAAATCTCAGATGGTTCTATTCTGCGACCCAAAATATATTGCAGCGTAATATATTTTTTACTTTACGTTTTATAGTATATAAATTTTCAGTGTTTGCTTCCCTCCCAAAAGAGAGAATAAATCGTTTTTAAAGTATTTTTGACGTTTACGATGTTTGTAAGCAACAATTAATATCCTGTACTTTCAGAACCGAAATCTTCATGGGTTTACTTAGCTACACGAGTATGATGGAGAGTGAAACTTTACATTTACCTTTCAAATGCCCTTTGAATAGGGCCACAAAGAACTGTTTGGCCTCCTTCTGCGTTCTGTCTGATGGACCGTGGTCTTTCTCGACAATCGTAAGTCGTACATAGTTATCGGAAGTAATCCATCCACAAAATGCATGTGTGAGTTATGTGAAAACGTAAGCTTATATGGATTTTTTACATGCTGCATGACTTATTCTTTCCTTCTCATCATCATCATAATATTAACAACGTACGTTTTACGAGGTTATGAAAACTTCTCCTTGTGAAGAATAGCTTTTCAATTGGACTTTAGGCAACTTAGCAAGTTGAGACATATTTGCAACTCCCGAATGAAATTCGAGTTAATGCATCATTGTTGCGTTTTACCATGCATATTTTTAGCTCTTCGTTTTTCTAGAGTTTCTTCTAAAGAAATAACTTTTTTAATTACGGTGTTTTTTTGCGAAAAGCTGTGCTTCAAGTATACCTTACAGAAGTAAAGATAATAAGCGTACGCTTTTACCACTGTTTTTGCAGTCGAGCTTTGTTGAAGTTTTACGAGTTTCTTTATTTGATGATATTGTGTGCAGGTGCATTATTCGACTTTGGTAGCAAAGTTACTTCGCTTCTAATCCTTTTATCACTGTATTTCCTGATGAGAATACATTTCATTTTTGAATGGTTTTCTACAATCCCTTCTCTCGTTTTTCCCATCCTCTTTGCAAATTCAAAGATTACAAGTCATTACAGCTTTTGTCCTGTAGAGGAGAAGGACGAAACTATTTCACTGTCTCCGTTTAAAGCAAACATATCTTTCAGGTTTATTAAATTGACGTTTGTTTTTGCCAGTGATTCAATACCCCTGGATTTTGAAAAATGAGAGGAAAGTGTAGTAAACAGTTGCAATCTGAAGGAAGGTTCGGTTGAGAAAGCAGTCAGATTTGTTTAGGTGTAAGATTATAATTTAAAAATGGAAAAATCAAACATTTTTATTTAATGTTATTACTTATATCCACTTAGGATTTTTCTTCCTCTTCCCAGAACTATACGGGATAAATCATCATTTTGTTTGCAGGGGAGACTTGAGACAGGTACGGATAAATAACTTTTTTAATGCATCTGCAATCTCATTACATATTTTGAAATTCATGTTGGTCTGTAAAACTGATTTTTAGCGGAAAACATATGACAATCGATCATATATTGGACGGCCACTTTAAATTTTCGTGTGAAATCTGACAACCATGATGGAGTTGGTGACTGGCTACTCTGCACGGACGACTTAGCATAGCAGGAAGAAATCTGACCAAATGTGAAATATAGGAAGTAGGTTTTTGTGGGATTTTAAATAAGTAAATGAAATAGGAAGGTATTCCCTGCTTAATAGAGAAATTATAAATGAAGCTGGCTAACTGCTGTTAAGAAAATGTTCCACAAGATAAGGTAATTTTGGGATACATAAGAGATTATATTTTATGGCAAATAAAGAAGCTAGCGTCTAGCTGTTTAATTAGCATCTTACCAGGTTACCAGTTCCTGAAATTAGATATTCTGTTTTAATATCTGTCGTATTTTGAAAGAAGTTAATCCTAGTATCATGGTGCAGCGAATTGGCACCAAATTTTTTGAGGACATTTTCCAATTTACAATTTGTTTAGCTGGTAATTACGTGGCAAGGCAATGTAAGTAATTATGGACAAACTTTTTCGTTATTAACATCAGCAGCTAAATGAGTAGGAGAACTACAGGAAAGAAAATTCAAATGTAAAGAATTTTTGGTAATAAAAACCTGTTAAAACTCAGAAATTGCAAATTAACTGGGTTGAGTTGGATTTGTTCTTTTAATTTAATGGTTTTTTATTTATTGGAAAAAGGTTTTAACTCTGCGCGACGAATGTGTAGCAAGACTAACTCTTTTTATACTAGTCAAAGATTAATGGTAAGAGAAATTACTATTATGGAATATTCTAAAGTGAGGGATAATTCCAATTCCTTTAACCAACCTTTGACCAGCACTACAGTCGTTAGAATTTCATTACTTGCTATGCAAGTAAATTAAAGCATTTTTTGAAGTGGTACTACAATTATGGACGTTCTTTTGCAAATTTGGCGATGATATAAAGTTGAATCCGCAGAATTATTCAGTTTCAAACGAGTTTACATTTCATTCAATGAAGGGGATCATATCGTCGTAAGAAACAAAAACAGGCCTTCACTATAGTGTAGTAGGCAGGTGTCGTGCTTTTTTACCGTGTGGTGTGTAATGTACGCATGCCATGGGCTAATGCCGAAGTTAAACCTATTCGTCATTAAAGTGTATTTAAATTACGTTTCGAGGGGAGATTGTTAACAGTCCGGATCCTGAGCCCGGTAATTTCTGTTGCAACTTGGCACTATATGACTTCGTAAAGTGTTATTAAGCTCAATTAAACTGCTTTTAGGACTTCTTCAAAAGATAAGGTAATCTTTGGAAGCGTTAAGTGATTAAATTATAAAATAACACGTAAGGCAAAGTTCCTACACACAACGTTTGTGGATTGAGCACGTACATCTTCTTGCAGATAGGCAACCAGTGGTAGGTAGAAAATGTTAAATCAATCCGGAATAAAAAATGGTAAATAACGGATTCGACTGTTTCCAATGTAGTATTAAGAAAGGATTTTTGTTTATCCTTCTAAAACCGAAAGTAAACAATTTATGTTACTAATTTTTACTCAAAAAATTGCAGCCACGTTGCGGATTCATAATAAAAAGTGAATATTTCGTACGTTTAACAGCTGCAAACCTGGTGTTCTTGCAGATTGGCGTAAATATAGGTGAAAGCTTATTTGCGAGACGTTAACATTCAATGGAAAATATATTAGCTTAAGTAATATTTGGCAAAATAAAATTTTGGACAATCAATGCAAAGTAATATTCTAATGTAAAGAATTTTTACGACTATCTTAGGTTTATATTAAGTATTACAATTTAATGCGTGAATTTAAATCTAAAATATTGATAGATTCATTTGTAGTGTAGTATCAAAACTAATTACTGTGGATGCAATGAAAATTACTATTAAGTGGAAGCTGAATTAAATTAATTGAAAAGCCAAAATCTCTGTAATTTTTAGTTTATTTTTTATTACAATTCAGTTTGTAAAACGAGTAATTTTTTTTACATTTCTCAAACATTCTGCAAAACAGGCTCCGAATAAGATTGAATACGTCGTCGTCTTTGCATATTTGTGATTACAAGCCATTCCTGCTTGTTTGAGGTTTCTGAAAAGCGGAGCAAAGAGAAAGTAATAAGCACCTTTTGCGATTTTCTTAAACTTAACTTGAGATATGTATGACTTGCTCGTGTTTGTGTGTTTGATTCATCATTGTCACCAGGGATGGGATTGGAACCTGGATATGGGGCAAAGTAATACACAAAAAATAAAAAAAAACAAAGCAGCGGGAAAGTCTGGACCCAGTTTCCCGAATAGGCGGTTCGGCGAGCTAAAAAGTGGCCCATTCCAAAAAAATTTTTTTGGCATATTACTACATATTATTATGAATTGAACATAAATAATCATCATTTGAGTCATTTTTTAGTGATATAGCACGCGTTTTGTAAGCAAACGCATCCCACACTACAAACATCTTCACATTCACATCACGTTTTCCATTGTTTCATAGCATGTTGGGGTGGTGGCGTTATGGAAGATGACATACATAACACGTAGCACATTTACTTCTAAAATATTGCACGTAATATAATATTTGGAAGTACACAACGTCATGGTACACATGGTTGGGGTAAAAAGAGAATAATATTCTAAATTAAGCATAATATATTATTATTGAGTTGTGCAGCTGCTTTATGGTGCAAAAACTATATTACTTACTTACATTATACAAATTTTTTTACGTTACACTAAAATAGTTTTCTACTCTCACTGGCTATAATGATAAAACACAAGCATGTTGGAAGCAATTCCTGCTGCTCGTTCCTTCTACAATAGCTTCTAATACTACATTCGATACATTTATGATGCAAAGGTTGGTAAGAATGCTCAATGACGTAGCTATAAAGTAGCTATAAAAATACAAATTAAACTCCTACGTATATTTTCTACCCTTAAACGTCCAATAAATCTCTCAAAAGTGGGTGATTTTCGATCATTGCCAGAATTTTACTTCGAAATTTTAAGTTGGTGAAGGACTAAATTTTTGTTTATACTGCACCAAAACCACCAAACAAATTAACTGGACTTTCTCCCTGGTGTGTTCGCAAGATGATGGGCTCGCAGTTACTATCACTCAATTCAGAAGCTAGCGTGAATATTTTCTACCAATCCTTTGTTGACGGAGGCTTCAATCTTAACAACTTTGTTCCTGTGTGAGATATAAAATGTCATCCATTTTAATAATTAAAATTGTTTTACTCTGGTTATAAATATGCAAACGCCGAAAACTGACTCATATGATGATTATTTATGTTCAATGCATCATACTGTGTAATAATATAGCGAAAAACATATTTTGGAATGGACCACTTTTTAGCTCGCCGAACAGCCTTTTCGGGATACCCGGTCCAGACTGTGCAACTGCTTTGTTTTTTTTATTTTTTCTGCATTGCATCCAGATACCAAAACCAAGCCTGATTGTCACAGATTATCAAGTTTTGGATAAAGTACATAAAGCAAACATCCTTCCTTTCTATTATCTCTAGATTTTTCGATAGAATCCAGATACTTTGCTGGCTTGAGTTGGATAGTGGACAAGTAAAATGAAAGAAATTAAAATAAAGTCTGGAAGCGTTTTAAACAACGAGTGTACTTCTAGCGCAAGATTATGTTTTAAAAAATAACTGGAGTAAGGATACATATGAGAGTGTTTGTTTTATATTAATTTGAATTGTTCGTAGTTCTGACTTAACTGCAATAAACAAAAAGCTAATTTGAACCTTGTAAGGAATCGTCCTAATCATCATCATTATCACCAATATTTCAGTCCCCAACATAGATTCCATCTCAAGACAAACTGATTGTTGTTCAACATTTATTTCTTAGGCATACTAGCTTTTTATTGCCTTTCTTAACAGAAAATCATATGCGTTCCTTGCTAGTTAAAAAGAAATGATGTTAAAGAAATAAATGCGAACAACAATCAGTTTGTCTTGAGATGAATCTATGTTGGGACTGAAATATTGGTGATAATGATGATGATTAGGACGATTCTACAAGGTTCAAATTAGCTTTTTGTTTATTGCAGTTAAGTCAGAACTACGAACAAATTCAAATTAATATAAAACAAACACTCTCATATGTATCCTTACTCCAGTTATTTTTTAAAACATAATCTTGTGCTAGCAGTACACTCTTTGTTTGAAATGCTTCCAGACTTTATTTTAATTTCTTTCATTTTACTTGTCCACTATCCAACTCAAGCCAGCAAAGTATCTGGATTCTATCGAAAAATCTAGAGATAATAGAAAGGAAGGATGTTTGCTTTATGTACTTTATCAAAACTGTGATAATCTGTGACAATCAGGCTTGGTTTTGGTATCTGGATGCAATGCAGAAAAAATAAAAAAAACAAAGCAGTTGCACAGTCTGGACCGGGTATCCCGAAAAGGCTGTTCGGCGAGCTAAAAAGTGGTCCATTCCAAAAATATGTTTTCGCTATATTATTACACAGTATGATGCATTGAACATAAATAATCATCATATGAGTCAGTTTTCGGCGTTTGCATATTTATAACCAGAGTAAAACAATTTTAATTATTAAAATGGATGACATTTTATATCTCACACAGGAACAAAGTTGTTAAGATTGAAGCCTCCGTCAACAAAGGATTGGTAGAAAATATTCACGCTAGCTTCTGAATTGAGTGATAGTAACTGCGAGCCCATCATGTTGGAACACACCAGGGAGAAAGTCCAGTTAATTTGTATGGTGGTTTTGGTGCAGTATAAAACAAAAATTTAGTCCTTCACCAACTTAAAATTTCAAAGTAAAATTCTGACAATGATCGAAAATCACCCACTTTTGAGAGATTTATTGGACGTTTAAGGGTAGAAAATATACGTAGGAGTTTAATTTGTATTTTTATAGCTACTTTATAGCTACGTCATTGAGCATTCTTACCAACTTTGCATCATAAATGTATCGAATGTAGTATTAGAAGCTATTGTAGAAGAAACGAGCAGCAGGAATTGCTTCCAACATGCTTGTGTTTTATCATTATAGCAGTGAGAGTAGAAACTATTTTAGTGTAACGTAAAAAAATTTGTATAATGTAAGTAAGTAATATAGTTTTTGCACCATAAAGCAGCTGCACAACTCAATAATAAATATTATGCTTAATTTAGAATATTATTCTCTTTTTACCCCAACCATGTGTACCATGACGTTGTGTACTTCAAATATTATATTACGTGCAATATTTTAGAAGTAAATGTGCTACGTGTTATGTATGTCATCTTCCATAAGCGCCACCACCCCAACATGCTATGAAACAATGGAAAACGTGATGTGAATGTGAAGATGTTGTAGTGTGGATGCGTTTGCTTACAAAACGCGTGCTATATCACTAAAAAATGACTCAAATGATGATTATTTATGTTCAATTCATAATAATATGTAGTAATATGCCAAAAAAATTTTTTTGGAATGGGCCACTTTTTAGCTCGCCGAACGCCTATTCGGGAAACTGGGTCCAGACTTTCCCGCTGCTTTGTTTTTTTTTTATTTTTTGTGTATTACTTTGCACCATATCCAGGTTCCAATCCCATCCCTGGTGACAATGATGAATCAAACACACATACACGAGCAAGTCATACATATCTCAAGTTAAGTTATAGAAAATCGCAAAAGGTGCTTACTACTTTCTCTTTGCTCCGCTTTCAGAAACCTCAAACAAGCAGGAATGGCTTGTAATCACAAATATGCAAAGACGACGTATTCAATCTTATTCGGAGCCTGTTTTGCAGAATGTTTTGAGAAATGTAAAAAAATTACTCGTTTTACAAACTGAATTGTAATAAAATGAGATTTTGGCTTTCCGATTAATTTATTTCAGTTCCACTTAATAGTAATTTTCATTGCATCCACAGTAATTAGTTTTGATACTACACTACAAATGAATCTATCAATATTTTAGATTTAAATTCACGCATTAAATTGTAATACTTAATATAAACCTAAGATAGTCGTAAAAATTCTTTACATTAGAATATTACTTTGCATTGATTGTCAAAATTTTATTTGCCAAATATTACTTAAGCTAATATATTTTCCATTGATGTTAACGTCTCGCAAATAAGCTTTCACCTATATTTACGCCGATCTGCAAGAACACCAGGTTTCAGCTGTTAAACATACGAAATACTCACTTTTTATTGTGAATCCGCAACGTGGCTGCAATTTTTTGAGTAAAAATTAGTAACATAAATGTGTTTACTTTCGGTTTTAGAAGGATAAACAAAATCCTTTCTTAAATACTACATTGGAAACAGGTCGAATCCGTTATTTACCATTTTTTTATTCCGGATCGATTTAACATTTTCTACCTACTACTAGTTGCCTCTATGCAAGAAGATGTACGTGCTCAATCCACAAACGTTGTGTGTAGGAACTTTGGCTTACGTGTTATTTATATTTAATCCACTTAACGCTTCAAAGATTACCTTATTTTTGAAGAAG
>LJIJ01004964.1:0-13069 GCA_001718145.1 Orchesella cincta
TTGACCCAAAATAACGATCGGGGGACCACGTTTCAGTGGAAATATTTACTCAAGGCAATATATTTGATCAAAAGCGGACTTTTCGCGTTTTGCGCTTTGCAGCCTTCAAAAATGTGAGAAATAGAAAAAAATTGATTATCATAATTTGGATGTTTCATTTAAAAACTTAGTTGTAGGTTTTTTTCCTTCAAGTACCGTTTCCCAAGCGTAGTTTGTCCTATTATTTTTTTCTTTCCCCTTTAAGGTAAAATCCGTATTTAAGGTATCATCTTGAGTAACCGATGAGATGTATTCTCTTACTTTTTCACTTTCTTTCTCCACTTTTTAAAAAACTCTTCAATTTACAATAAGAACAAGTTTCGGGATTCACAGTTAACTAATTAAAAGGTGTAGCCCATTTATTTTACCATCACGAAGCTCCGAATCTCCGCAATTCCATCACGTTCTTGCAAGGTGGTGTCACTTGTGTCCATTTCAGTGATTGATGCAATACAAATTATACACACACAAATATAATTAAATTTATTAACTTTAACTTTGCTTTTTTGGACAGTGTCTGATTAAACTCAGGTAAATACAGTCTGATTCATTGATAAACCAGTTTCCATTGATAATTTGGGATGGCATCCAAACAGATATCGTTCTTTAGTTGTATGTATTGCATATGTTACAATGGAGATTTAATGAATTAAATTGGACAAACCATCAGACAGCTTTATGTTACAGATGATAATGACAAATGACACAACTTGACGAAGGCCATTGGATGGACTATGAACATTTCGTTATGTTTTATTTGCAGTACATAACATTAAAGTAGTTTCGTGTGTTCCGCATTTCAGTTTACTCCAGAACACTATGATGCATGACGGCTACTTATTCTCGAAATACAATTTTACATGGGGAGTGACAACAAATTTTTAAAATCGACCCAGATGTAATTTTATGATCACAATTCACTTTTTTTAGGGTAGAAAATCCAGAAAAAAGCCGATAGGACTATTTTTGGAACTCCAAAATGTACCAGTTTTAAGCTATCCTCTCAAAGTTCACGCTGAATCGCCATTTTAGCCCTTCTTCCACAGTATCTTTTCTGCACGCAAAGCAAAATCGTAGTCCCCCCAGTTCTGAGATACCCATCTATCAAATTAAGGTCTTGGAACATTTTTTGCTTCAAAAACTGTGGAAATACACCTGCGCAAACTCAAACGGCAAAGGTTTCAATATTAGCCAAAACTGTTTGAGCCAATATTCAAAAACCGCTCCATTTCAAATGTTCATGCTGGTATTTGCTTTAAAATATTAGTACATGACGTTTAACAATTGTTAGGAAACAATTTCAGGAATCATGCATGCCTTACAGCTGAAATTGAGGAACCTAAAAAATTGACAGGAGTCGAGATTTCAAAACTTAAAATGTTGTGCATGTAGAGTTTGCGCAAGTGTATTTCTATGTTTTATAGATGAAAATGCTCACAACAGTCTCATTTGATCAAAATATTTTCACAGAACAGCGGGGGACTTAGATATTACAGAAACTTATGACAAAGATACTGCGGAAAACTACTAAAAGGGTCCCGGTCATCCTTTATATAATAAGTTAACAATTGGTACATTTTGGACATCTGAAAGTAATCTTATTGAATTTTTCACAATTTTTTACTCTAGAACAACTGCATTTTGATCATATATGGGCACGTTGAAAATTTTTCTCCAAAATGAATTTCGAGAGTAAGTAGCCGTCATGCATCATAGTGCAGAAGTAGTGCACGGATTAAATTAAAACGAGCAACCATGCCACACGTTTCATTACCATTCTGACTCCAGTTTTTAGCAAGAAACTTCTTGTCGATTTTTGAAAACATCCCGTATTAGTTCTTCCATCCATTTTTTGCCTGAACGTTAATGGAACACGGAGTGCATTGCTTAATGCATTTAAATTTTTCTGGTAATGATAAAATAAAGTGGGTTGCATGATGATGATTATGATGAAAGGTGGCTGCATTGATAGCGCCTACGGAAGAGCTCTGCTTGCTCAAGCTCACTGCCAATGGCACGGTTCACCAGGTCAAGGCTGCTTACGTGCTATCTTTGTATTTTATTTACATTTTTGCTCAAAGTTTTGTCTCGCACAGCAGTTTTGCTTCAGAATGCTTGTCACTTGAAATGAAAAGGTAACAAAAACAAATGTAGCTGAAATGCAAAAGCTTTCCAGTTGCAGTACAAATGACAAAGTACAAATGAAATAAGTCGTTGATGCTAAATGATGGCCTGTGAGCTCCAATTCTGGTTGATGTATAATTTTCTAACTACATACCTAACCATTTATTGTTTGTAGTTACCGTTTTTATTTTACTTGATTCGTTTATTTTGAAAAAAAATGTTTATATTTGGGCTTGGTTACTGCTCATATAATTCCTTTCACTTGAATTATAAATACCATTTTTAATGAAACGAACAATCATTACCGATCATTTGATGTTTATTATATGCTCCTTTCAAATTTATGTCTATTCATACATAACTTGTGGAAAGTACGTTCTATGAATCTATAATTACAACTGTCAACAATTCATCTATGCTTACGAATTTGGTTATGAAGCTTTTAGTATAGATACTTCCAGTCAAAGTCATTGATTTTGGAGAACCCTTAAGAAAAATTTGAAAGGGAGCATATAATAAACATCAAATGATCGGTAATGATTTGTTCGTTTCAATTAAAAAATGGTATTTATAATCAATGTGAAAGGAATTATATGAGCCAGTAACAAAGCCCAAATATAAACATTTTTTTTCAAAATAAAACGAATCAAGTAAAAATAAAACGTAACTACAAACAATAATATGGTTAGGTATGTAGTTAGGAAATTATACATCAACCCAGAATTGGAGCTCACAGGCCATCATTTAGCATCAACGACTTATTTCATTTGTACTTCTGTCATTTGCTACTGCCGAACTGGAATTCTTTTTGCATTTCAGCTAAACATTTGTTTTGCTTACCTTTTTCATTTCAAGCTGACAAAGTCATTCTGAGACAAACTGCTGTGCGAGACAAACTTTGAAGCAAAAATGTAAATAAAATACAAAGATAGCACGTAAGCAGCCTGTGACCTGGTGAACTGCCCTGCCACTGACAGTGAGCTTGAGCAAGCAGAGCTCTTCCGTAGACACCTATCAATGCAGCCACCTTTCATCATCAATCATCAGTCATGCACCCACTATATTTTATCATTACCAGAAAAATTTAAATGCATTAAGCAATGCACTTCGTGCTTCCAAAATCTTTCATACCAAACAAATGGATGGAAGAACTAATACGGAGATGTTTTCAAAAATCCCCAAGAAGTTTCTCTGCTAAAAACTGGATTCAGATATGGTAATGAAATGTGGGAACATGGAATAGTTGTTGCTCCGTTTTAATTTAATCCGTGCACTACTTCTGCCTATGAATGCATACGGCTACTTACTCTCGAAATTCATTTTGTACGAACAAAAATTCAACGTGCCCATATATGATCAAAATGCAGTTGTTCTAGCATGTTTAAAAAATTGTGAAAA
Organism: Orchesella cincta; assembly: GCA_001718145.1. Classification (NCBI taxonomy): domain Eukaryota; kingdom Metazoa; phylum Arthropoda; class Collembola; order Entomobryomorpha; family Orchesellidae; genus Orchesella; species Orchesella cincta. The sequence goes on from LJIJ01004964.1 coordinate 3,562, forward strand.
AAATTCAATAAGATACTTTCAGATGTCCAAAATGCTACAAATTGTTAACATATTTATATACAAGGATGACCGGACCCCAAATTTTAGTATTTTACCGCAGTATCTTTGCTCATGTCATAAGTTCTGTAATATCTAAGTCCCCCTGTTCTGTGAAAATATTTGATCAAATGAGACTGTTGTGAGCATTTTCATCTATAAAACATAGAAATACACTTGCGCAAACGCTACATGCACAACATTTAAGTTTTGAAATCTCGACTCTGTCAATTTTTTAGGTTCCTCAATTTCAGCTGTAAGGCATGCATGATTCCTGAAATTGTTCCTAACATTGTTAAAACGTCATGTACTAATATTTTAAAGCAAATACCAGCATGAACATTTGAAATGGACGGTTTTTGAATATTGCTCAAACAGTTTGGCTAATATTGAAACCTTTGCCGTTTGAGTTTGCGCAGGTGTATTTCCACAGTTTTTAAAGCAAACTGTTCCTAAGACCTTAATTTGATAGATGGGTATCTCAGAACTGGGGGGACTACGATTTTGCTTTGCGTGCAGAAAAGATACTGTGGAAGAAGGGCTAAAATGGCGATTCAGCGTGAACTTTGAGAGGATAGCTTAAAACTGGTACATTTTGGAGTTCCAAAAATAGTCCTATCGGCTTTTTCGGGATTTTCTACCCTAAAAAAAAGTGAATTGTGATCATAAAATTACATCTGGGTCGATTTTAAAAATTTGTTGTCACTCACCATGTAAAATTGTATTTCGAGAATAAGTAGCCGTCATGCATCATAGTGTTCTGGAGTAAACTGAAATGCGGAACACACGAACTACTTTAATGTTATGTACTGCAAATAAAACATAACGAAATGTTCATAGTCCATCGAATGGCCTTCGTCAAGTTGTACATTTGTCATTATCATCTGTAAACATAAAGCTGTCTGATGGCTTGTCCAATTTAATTCATTAAATCTCCATTGTAACATATGCTACATACAACTAAACAACGATAACTGTTTGGATGCCATCCCAAATTATCAATGGAAACTGGTTATCAATGAATCAGACTGTATTTACCTGAGTTTAATCAGACACTGTCCAAAAAAGCAAAGTTAAAGTTAATAATTTTAATTATATTTGTGTGTGTATAATTTGTATTGCATCAATCACTGAAATGGAAACATGTGACACCACCTTGCAAGAACGTGATGGAATTGCGGAGATTCGGAGCTTCGTTAATGGTAAAATAAATAGGTTACACCTTTTAATAATTAACTGTGAATCCAAATTTGTTCTTATTGAAAATGGAAGAGTTTTTAAAAAGTGGAGAAGGAAGTGAAAAAGTAAGAGAATATATCTCATCGGTTACTCAAGATGATACTTTAATACGGATTTACCTTAAGGGAAGAAAATATAGGACAAACTACGCTTGGGAAACGGTACTTGAGAAAAAACTACTCTAAGTTATGAAACATCCAAATTAGATAATCAATTTTTCTATTCTCAACATTTTGAAGCTCAAGCGCAACGCGGAAGTCCGCTTTGACAAATATCCTGAAGTATTTCCAACTGAACCTGTCGACGTTATTGGTCAACTAAAGAAATATGGGGTTGTGGGCATCTTAAAGCTCGAGATAAACTTGGAAGGAGAATTATTTTGCTAAATGCGGGTATAGGTTCTTGTGCTGAATTGTTATTTTTTGATGTTGAAGAGTCAATATAATTTGTATTATGCCCAATGTAGAGAAATGGGATCCTGATGAAATAAGTTCGGAGCAAATGACCATAATGGGGCTGTGCTTGTTGGAAAGAGGGCTTCGTGACGACGATATGATGACGAATGGATTTATTTACATTCAAAATTGCTCTGGAATGGGAATGAAACATGCAAAGTTCTACACATTACATAAAATGTTGAGAATAGTTAATATTTGTTGGGTAATCATTCAAAAAAGTCTAAATTTGAAATCCTATTCGGTATAACTGATTTTTGACATGTGCTTTTGAAAGTATTCATACCCACTAAAAGTGAAACGGATATATTACGTCAACATACCAATCTATCTCGCTTATCTTTACAAGCTTGTCAAACCGTTTCTCACGACCAAATTTAAGGAAAGGGTAAGATATCTAAGTAGAAAAATAAGCATGACTTACCATTTACTTTAATTGCATTAAATTTAATCTCACTTTCCAGCTTAAACTATCAACAAAATAATACATTTGAAACGCTGCATGAAAATTTTCGCCTGACCTCTTGCCGAAATGTCTTAAAAGAATTCTGGAGGATGAGGAAGCTTTTGATTGGGAGTTTCTTGAGACTAAATATAAAAAGGAAACTCTAAATATGACATTGATGTATATTTTTAACTGCAATGTCAATGTGAATCCATATTCTTGAGATTGTAATACATCACATTTCAAAAATAGGACGGAAAGAATGTTGACTAGCACCATTCCAAGGTTTCTTTTATGGAATTCATGAAAACCAGGCTGCTTTTGAGTTATTTCATTCTATAAATTGAACAAATTGTGATTCCGAAGTGAATTCTCGCGTAAACAAAAGGAAAATATTTTTATTCGCTTTTTCCTCATCTTTATTACTTCTAGGGAAATTGCATAAAGCATCATATCAGAAATCCGTCATAACAAGCCAAACAATTTGCACAGTCAACTGGTTATCAGATTGTGATGTTTTCATGTTTGATTTCTAGTCGATTTACACTCAACATTATTGAAGTGGCAGTGATTTTGGAAGGTACATATTCGCTTAAAGTTAGTTGCATAATACAATTTTAATTCCTTAAAAGCACCTTAAATGTACAAAACTTGCATTTCATACACCGTCGTGCATTCAGAATTAGAACTAGTAATTCTATATCTCATTCTTTCTGTTCTACAATCTAAACTATTTCCATCCAACAGCTGGGTCAATAATCTGGTATGAGAAACGACACATTTAGATTCCTCGAAAAATATTGTTGACGTCAAAATAACTCCAATATGCTCATGACACATGCTTTCATTGCTTTAATTGCATAAAAATAATAAACCTTCAATAATTTGGTTCTCGCGAGCACCACCGACCAGTCATTAATATAAATGGAACAAGCTACCACTGTTCAGCACGAAGGGCTGGTGGAGATGTGGCGCTTGATAAAGGTACTTTATAAAATTAATGACCGTAGTTCAAATCCATTAATCTTTTTGTTTTTCAAGAGTTTCAGAATAGCGGAATTGAAAGTTACAAAGTACAAGAATGTATCTCATCAGTTATTGACGGTGATTCCCTATTGATGATTCACCTCCAAGGAAAGAAATTTCGAGTGCAGCATGCACGCATGCATCAACTTGAACTTAAATACGTTATTCCAACTTTATCAATATAAAAACAAAGCTGATGCTCTTATGTGCAGCTCAATCGCAAGGCTGCAGTTCGTTTAGATGAGTATCCCGAATCTTCTCTGAAACAGTTCCTGAGACAGTTTCTTTGCTGATGAAAAGGTAATAGTGGGGTTATTAAAAACCCGTGATAAATTTGGGTGGAGGATGGTATGCTTTAACGAAGGTAATTTTTATCACAAACAACTTATAAGGTAGAATACGACGTTTTTATGAGTTTCAGTATCAAATTTTTTTCTCAGTAAAGGAAAGTGGGAACCAATTGAAAAAACGTTAGACCAAATGACTCCAGCAGAAACCACACATCTTAGACAAACTTCTTTTGGATCAAGATGTCATTAACAATGGTCTAATATGCGCTCAAAACTTTAAACATGCGAGACAGTGCACATTTCGTTCTTTGAGACAGCAACTAAACATATAATCCGTATGGTTCTCCAAAATTTATGCACAGTTGCTAATTCCAATCTGAGTAACTTCCCAGGTTGCTCATTCCATTTCCAATGGAATAATCCGTATCCGTATCTGGTCCAGATTAAAGCGAGTTATTTCCTGAATGCCCCAAATTTGTAAAAATTTATAAAGAACTTATTTTAATTTAGTTCAAATGAGTCTTGGTGGAAGCAGTGGCATGAAAAGGACATCATCACCGTAAACTATCTATCATCCTTGGTGCTTCATTTTTGAAAGTAAGCTCACTCACTCATGTTTATGCCATTTAAACAATTAAAGAGCTTATGCATTTCAAGTGATTTGCTTTCATTAGTTTTCCGTTTCAACAAGTGAAAGACAGTTTGAGATGCTACGTGAAAGCTTATTTGAAACCATATTTCCTAAATTTATTGGAGGTCTTCGCGAAGAGAATATTACTCTAGATTGGTAATACGAACCATATTCGCTCATGGACAAATGGCATGACCCATACTTTCCCCAAATTATTCGCTTTGCAACGCCAATGTCAATTTAGAGGGTAGATAAACAATTTTTTAATCAGATAGATTTGGGTTGAAGGCATTTTGTTGTTTGTTAAATATTTAAGTGGCATACTACACAAAATTTGTGTGTAATGTGAATACTTTGCATTGCAAATACTTTCTGCATGAAGGAAAATGGTACCCCAATGAAATGAAATAACTTTGGCCAACTGACCTCTACAGAAACCTACTTCTTGGATAAACTTCTTTCACACGAGGATGTCATTAACAATGGTCTTGTGTGTATTCAAAACTGTGAGGGAATGGGATTGAACCATGCAAGGCAGTACTCCTTTCGCACATTAACATTAACATTTCGTCAGATTAACATTTACTACGTATGTACTCTTTTTTATATTCAACATGAAGCCTCGCAGTTTGGAACCTACTAAAATTCTAAAATTACTTGTGTATTTTTATTTTGTGTTTGGCAGTTTGCTTACCCAATTAAGTTTAAAGCATTAAATTTTATTACTTGAATACTCCTGTTTACTACGAATATATTCACAAGATTACTAAGCCATTTCTATCAAAGAAACTCAACGAACGGGTCAGATGACGGAACTTTCTGCATGTCTCAAAAATTAATACTAATTACACATATAGCTAAAACGTTTATGTGTTTTTATTTCCTTTACTTTTATCAGCTCTTCGTTACAACAAGTGAAAGACAGTTTGAGATGTTACATAATAACTTTTCACCAGCCATACTTCCGAAATATCTTGGAGGGGTTCTTGAAAATGAGGATGCTTTTGACTGGAAATGTTTTCAAATCAAATAAAAAAAATTAGAATACATATTTCACTTCGTTGTTGGTTTTAATTTCAAAGACTTAGTTCCCCAAGTTATTTGGATTTACTGACGCCGACATAAATTTGAAGGGAGTTTAAATAAATCCATGAAATCTAAAGCGAATAGTTAATAAGCGCAGCCCTTCCGGTTTGAATTGCTGTTTACGTTAGTCTGAGTTACGTTAGGAAAATATAATATATGTGAACAAAACTCAATTCTTTAATGAACGACAACTTGAAAATTAATACTCGCTTGTACACTTTCTTCCACATCATCGTCCTCAAAAAAAAACTTTTTCCAATCTAAGGACATCATGTGCAACATTGAGACCCAAAAAATGTAAGCCATTTTTTCATAATTGCTCTGATTCTGTAAGTAATTGAATGATCCTAATTTTAAGTCTTTGTCATTTTCTATCACTATTAATACATTAATCGGTCCATGTTTTATTTTCCAGCCAGTAGGATCAACAATGGATAAGAAATTTGAAAGCTGCATGAAAAACTGTCGTCAGACTTGCTTTCCAAAATGTCTCGGTGGAACTCAGGAAGACGACGGAGCTTTCGATTGGAAGTTTCTGCAGTCTAGAAAGTAATGACGCTAGATTTTGGAAAGTTTATAAACAGATTATAACACGTGTTCAAAACATATCCATTATTAACCTTTTCTTGCATCACTCAAAATGATTTCACACGGAAAATAAGTTTAATTCCAAACAATCACACATCAATAGTAGTTCCTGAGTCAGGAATCCTGACCCATCTATAATCCTCCACCTGTCTGCATTATGGGAATATTTATGCTTTCTTACGATGTCTGAAGTATAAAGTGTGTACAGATTACATCACATAGATTGTAATGCTAACCAATTGGTTCAGAAGCTGGAGGACAACATCTTCAGTTTTCAGTGGATGTCTTACGCCACGTGTAAATGACGATGCGCATCTGAATGAAATCAAAATTTAAAACTATTTATTAAATTGCATCTATTCAACCTAATCGATAGCTATCATATTCAATAAAATGGAAAATATTTGTAACAGAAAAGTTACACCTGCTAAACTTCTTTCCACCATTAAATCTTAAATGTAAACAGCTGCAATACTGAGTTGAATATGACAAAGGTTTGTTGTTTTTGAATATAATAAAAAATCGATTTTAAAATGAACAGGTTTTCGGAAATTTATGATGTATTTGTTCATGATTCTCAAATTATAAAGTTGTCCATGACATTATGAAGACATGAGAGTGTCGGAGCTTTGAATTCGAATGATGACAAGATGCAATGAGAGTAAATGCAAACTTCAAATGCAAGTTCTGCGGGTGAATGCACCAATTTGATCTTCACCCAAATCGCTTCATTATCCTCAAATATTATGATATTATGACGCAGGTAGTGAAATGCACTTTACAATGCATTCTAAAACATTTTATGCATTTTACCGCATTCTAAAATTCACACGAGCAACTGGTAATAGTAAGATGTTGTAATAATTACAATTGTCTTGCTATGCATTCATCCATCATCGTGTCATAAACATTATGAACATTTTCCTCAAGATGCAGCTTGCATTGTATTTGATTGAGGGGAAATACTATGAATAATACTTTCCAGAAGCCACGTAAGAAGTTAGGAATAAAAATGCAAGTATTATTAGATTACAACGTCGGCACATGACTTGCATTTCTTTTTTTAAACCCAAGAACTGAAGAATTTATTCTGCAATAAGTTTACAACAATAGAATCTAACCTTCAAGAGTACACGGATCGTTAACTTTTCTAAGGTGCTAGAAATGGAGACAAACAGTGTAAAGGAAAGTGATGGAATTGCAGAGATGAGGCATTTGATTAAGGGTAAAATGATACTACTTCTGATAATGATAAGTAATTAAAAAAAATACTAATAAGTTTCATTCGGATGTTTATCCATCAAAGAGTTTCTGAATAGTGGAAAAGGCAGTGCAAAAGTGAGAGAATATATTTCATCAAGGACTCAAGATGACACCTTACTGCGAATCTTCCTCAAGGGACGGAAATACAGGGCAAACTACGCTTGGGAAACGGTATTTTTTTTTACGGTACTGTATTAATTTTTATACAACTTAATTAATTAGAAAAATTATGAATTTAACTCGTTTATCATTATGCAGCTCAAACGTAACGCTGAAATCCGATTTGACAAATATCCTGAAGTTTTTCCTGAAAGCACTCCGAATGGGATTGAGGAGGTGTCAAACTACGGTGTGGGCATTTTAAAATCTCGTGATACATGCGGACGGAGAATTGCTTGTTTGAATGCGGGTAAAATTATTCTAAGGTTGTATATTTCCTACCGTCCACTTTATAAGAATCACTTTTGTATCTTAACTTTGACGTTTCACGTACGTAATTTAAGTACATTTCTCTATACATTATAACAAAATCTCACGTTGCTCCATTACAAACCGCAGAACTTAAAAATGTCATACTAGTTTGGGGAAAACCAAAATGGGAAATAGAAGAGGATGCGCGATAATTGTACAGCATGAGCGATCATAGTGTTGTCTTCTACCATCAATTCAGCAGTGACTTTTGAAACTTTGTGATGTTGTTTGCCAATATGGCTATATTTGAGTGCGCATATAGTTCCAAATTCATTATGAGCTTTGCATCGCTAATACTTTTACTTTACGCTAATTCTTAACGTTTAGCGTCCTATTTTCCAAACCTCTAATGTACCACTTCTTTCCATCGGGCTTTCCGGATTTTTTAAATATTATGAACATTTCAGAGAAATGGGATCCCGATCAATGGACCATGGAGCAGTTGACCGCATTCGGAGTTTTTGTATTAGACAAAGCGCTCTTTGATGAGGATTTCTTGACAAACGGAGTTATCATCGTTCAAAACTGCAATGGAATAGGATATAAACATGCTAAAATGTACACATTACCTGCAATGTTGAGATTGCTAGATGTTGTTTGGGTAAAGATTCCAAACTGTGTTCATTTGAATGACATATTTAACATATTAGTAATTATATTACATTTTCCTTTAATCATGCTTTTTAAATCATGCATATCCATTTAAAGTGGAGGCGGTGTACTTAGTCAACGTTCCATTCTATTTCTTTTACCCGTACAAACTTATTCAACCATTTTTCTCAAAGAAACTCAAGGAAAGGTAAGTCATAGAACTGGTCCAAAAAATATCTTGCTTTCTCTTAAATGTATTAATACACAAAAATTTTATTATTATCAAGATGTGTCATATAAGAAAGAAAACACCATTTGAAGCACTGCATCAGAACTTTCCCCAAAACGTTGCGCCAAATATCTTGGAGGGATTCAGGAAACTGAGACTAGCCTTTGACTTGAAGTTTTTCAGCCTAAGAATAAAAAAAACAATGTAGACCTTAATGTTGTTTTTGTTTTATTGCAATAATAATATGATTTGGGATCTTAAATTAAGCACTGAATTAAATAAAGAGAAGTTTGAAAACTAAAAAGGTTCGCCACAGTTTTCTTTCTTACCAGTAAGTTGATTGAAGTTAACCTGGCGCCCGATTGATCAGATCATTCATTATCGCAGCAGATAAACTAGTTTTTATGAGCCCGACTGTCATATGCAATAATCCTAAGGAAATAAAGCTAGTCGACCGTCTGACCGCAAACCTGCTCATTATTAAATTATCATTGAACAAGCTATTAAAAATGAGTATAGCGCGCTAAAGGAGATTAGATCTTCTTTCATGTTATATTATCAATATTAAGATAAACAAATCCATGTTTGTATTTTAAGTTTTCTTGAATAACAGAGAATCTCGATCAATTACAGACGCGATTATTTATTGGCTACTCTACTCCAGAAGAAATATATACCGGACATAAATAATAGTTTAATTTTTTTGGCAGCTCAAACGCAACTGCTAGAAGTTCGAATTCGATGGGTATCCCGAATGCATTTTCCTGAAGATTGTACCTGAGACATTCCACTGCCACGTAAAATGGAATCACGGCGTATTATAGAATCGAGAGTATATTAAACGCTATTAAATTCATAAACGCAATAACTAGTTTTAATTTGCTTAAACTTTTGTAATTAAAATATTTTGCCTCCCGAGCATAGCTGATTTGATAGTGGCGCTTATCCAGTTCAGTTGAAAGCGTATTAGCTGAATGCTCCAACTTTACTACGGATATCTCCCATCAAGCATTGTAAACCGTTTCTATCAACAGAAACCAGGAACGGGTGAGAATACAGAATATCTTGTATGCGTAATAATATCAATGTCATTTGTACAGAAGTACTGTAGATAAAAAGATTGCTCTCTTAAAATTTACTTTCTTTCTTGTAATGCTC
>LJIJ01004965.1:0-13065 GCA_001718145.1 Orchesella cincta
TTTAAATATGCCTAGTTTGAAGTAGTGCATAATAAATGGGCGTTATTTTATCACAGACTTTATTTAAGAGCTAGTTCATGGGCTTTAAGTTTCAGTCACTACTAGTAGTTCCCCCAATTGATCGTGAATTAATTACTCTTAGAAGTAGTATGAATCCTTACGTTCAAACTGTGCCCACCTGTGTGTTAGGGGAAGCTCCCCACTGGAATGCGGATAAACAAGAACTGTTGTACGTGGATATTATTGGAAAAAGCGTTCATCGTTACGTTCCAGGTACTGGAGAACATACCCAAGTCCAAATAGATGGAGGGGAACCTGCGCTTGTTGTTCCCGTTCAGGTCAGGCAAACAGGTATGTTGTGGGAGTTGGAAGAGAATTGCAGCTAATGGAGTGGGATGGACGTTCCAGCACACCAACCTCTCTTACTACCATGTTTTCGGTTGAACCTGAAAATCCTAGCAATGCGTTTAATGATGGCAAATGTGACACAAAGGGTCGTTTGTGGGCAGGTTTGTTAATATCCATTTTTTTTCATCTGCTGGTTACGTCTTGGAAATAGACATTTGTATTTTCTACAAAATCATGCAATTGATTAGCCGTTTCTTCATTACAGGAACAATGAATGCCACTCTTTTCACTGGTAACTTATACAGGGTTACAAATGAGATTCAGACAGTGGTATCCAATGTAGGCATCAGTAATGGAATTGCATGGAACAAGGCAAACACATTGATGTACTACATTGATAGTCAGACACGAAAAGTGGATGTGTTCGATTTCAATGATGAGCAAGGAACATTAAGTAACAGTAGTCATTTTTAATCATCTTAATTATCATTATAGTAGTTAACAATCTTTGCATACAAACACAATTTGTTTGTAGGTAACAGGAGGACAGTATATGACTTTAATACTCAAGGTGAATCTGGTTCACCTGATGGAATGAACATTGATGCAGATGATAACCTGTGGGTTGCTTGCTGGGGAGGTTCACAAGTAAGAAAGTGCAGAGAATGCCGAGATACAAATTATTACTTCGTTATAGTTTGATTGAATTTCAATATTTGAAACAACATTTCACACTCTCGTAGGTCATTCATGTGGATCCCACACGGGCCGTAAGATAAAAGTCAGTACCACTCCCTACCAACAACATTACATCTATAGCCTTTGGAGGGCCAAATTTGGACGTTATGTACGTTACGTCTGCTTCTGAAGGGCTGAGTGACGCCCAAAAGGGCAGAACAACCAGCAGCGGGCTCATTGTTCCAAATAACCAACACTGGAGCCAGAGGTCAAGGGGGTGGAAATAATTTTAGATTTTAAAAGCTTGCAATGCACCATGAAAATTTAATTTAGCGTATCATTAATCATTATATTATTAGTTACTCATACATCAATATTTTTATGAAATCCTTTTATCGTTGAAATACTTGAAAAATAAGCTTCAATATGAACCTGTGTAACTAAAATATTTTAGTTCCTCGTGCTTACATAACATAAAATAAAGATTCCCTAACCGTTGCCTCACTGACGAAATCTGAGACTACTGTAATTGTCACATCCCGAATGTAAATGATCATCGATTGTCTAAAAGTCACACTGTCGACACCCATGAGCATATCACTATCATAAGAATGAGCAGCAAACACATTTGGAAACACCAAAACCCGTGGAAACACTGGAAATTATATGAAGCCTTCAATAAAGACAAACATCACAAACTTTTTTTTTGTTTTGAATCTTGCTTTTTGCTCGTCAAATTTCTTTGTAGTTCTGCCAAAAATTCCAAAATCATTGTAGTTTATAGTAGCATGCATTTAATGTACCATTAAGATTGACCATGGTGTCTCGTCTTATCGCATCCATAAGTGAGATTCTGGGCTCCAACACAAGCGAGCTCAAAGATGCTAACGACCATGAAGAGACTAAAACGGTTCAAGAAAATACAGGGGATGAGCTATCAGTCAGCCATAAACCCAGTAACTATCTGAACACAAAGGACTAGCATTGCTGAACGCGAATCACTGGATATCGCCATTTGTGCATAGACTCCAATCCAATATTGATACCGCATTGCGCGAGATTAGCAAACCCTTGCAGAACACTGACAGCGAAATAATTTACCGCATCGATAGTGTGGAATGTGGGCTAGGATGCCGGATCCCTACGACAGACTCTCATGGAGATAACACGCCTAAAGAAAAATCTTTTCCAGGTACCCACAAGTCAAGATCGCGTACCAGAACACACTATTTTGACAGACCTTCTCGAAAACTCTCCATCAAAGATGACACGCCGACACCACCTCAAGAAGGACGAGGGGAAGTGCCAACAGTAGACAGCAGCATTGAGAAATCTCAGAATAAATTTGATTTTCTGGCTTCTACAAAATACTCAACTGTAAGGTTACATTATGTGATGTCGTACAAACTTTCCCCAAGCCAATGTTAAAGAATAATTTAACTTTATTTGCACATATTGGTTTGTAGGAATTTGAGGATAAACGGAATGTTGTATATCAAAATTCCCAGTTCAACCTGGAGAATGCTAGCAAGGAAGCGTTGATTTCCACAAATAGTTTACCTTTCAAGGAAGATTTGCTGTCGGAAACTTTGCTGAATACTCCAATGTTCGGAATTCCAAACCCATCTCTGAGAAGTAATTTCTTTATTGACACAGTTGGCAGTTTCATAAGCTTCATTCTTATACTAACTAAAACGAATACATATTATAATAAACACTTTAACCAACCATAGTACGTCACAACCCATCATTGACTTCTGCAACGGAATCAGTTGATGGCATGGATTTGAATACGACACTTCTCCCAATTGATGCGTTTAAACGAGAAAGGAAACGTAGCCGTAGCCATCAAGGCTCCAACAACTCTCAATCGTTTGCTTTCCAAGGTCGTTTGTCAGCTACGAAAATTGGCGAAGGCCTATTTGAGGAGACTGTGAATGAAATCATAGCAAAAGGAGGAGAGGACTTTCGAAACAAGTATTCCTCATGGGTTTGGGATGTTTTTCATACGAATCTGATGAAGATGAAATCCCTTCTGCTCTCAGAATTTAATGAAAAATTAAAGGTTACGCTAGATGAAAGAGAGGATGAAGTGGCTGGCATGCAAAAACAATACCGGGAAAAGCTAGCCGAATTCGATGCCACAACTGAGGGATTTCAGAAAATGATTGATAATTTATACCAAGAGAACCAGCGAGTTCTGAAAGCCAAGGATTTTGTTATTGAAAAGTTGAAAAAGGGAATTTATTGAGTGTAAAAATCACTTTGAAAAGGATTTGCGAAGGCAGATGCAAAGTTACAGGAAGGAAGCAGAAGTTGAAAAAATTGAGTTGCAGACGCGTAATGATGAGCTTATGAAAATCATGCTGACAGATTCATCGAAATCTGGATTGGAAGAGTCCTTTAAACGGGAAATCGAGTCTTTGCATAAAATCAAGGCTTTAACAGTAAAAAAGCAATTTGTTATCATATTACCCCACGTACTTATTATTATGAAAACCGGAATATACTACAAAGAAGATTTGCTTTTTCATAGACGCAAAATGATGTTCTTCATCAACAATTAGACGAAGCAAACAATTCTGTCTCTGATATTCGGCAAAAGAATATGGAAGTCCTTCAGTCACAACTTGATAATGCTAAATTGGAAATTTTAGAACTGCGAAAGAGGTAAAAATGCTGCATGAATCAATATCGAACCAAGTAATCCAATGATTTATGATGATCATTGCTTTGAAAAATTTGGATTGTCATTTTCATGTAGATTACAGTATGCTGATCGGGAAAAGGAAGATCTGACTATATCCCACAATCAACAAATTGCTAAACTGAATCGCAGAATGCAAGAATCTAACACGGTAAGCAAAATACCACTTTCATTCTTTCTTCGCATAATTAACATTTTGTCTGGAATTGGATGAAAGTACAAATAAATAAAAAGAATATCTTAAAATGCAGAGATATGATCACCGTTTGCGAGAAGTCACCGAAGACATGGAAAGTTTGCGTAAAAAGCATGCAAAAGAAGCAAAAGAGCTGAAAAATAAGTTAGCTAATCAAGATGCAGAACATGGTCAAATGTTAAGTCAAGTAAAGAACCAATATGGACAACAGGTCATGTCATTGTCACAAGCCGTGTCTGAACTTCAGACTGAGCTGAAACAGAGTGGTACAGCTCCAAAGTTTCCCTACTAAATTTTAGTGTTTAAAAGTATATTGTCGATATCTCATCCAAATCCCCTGTCAAAATAAAAATCTAAAACCTAAGAGTCAAAATGAATATGAAAATGAGTCCATAAAATGAAAGTTTCCAAGCGTAGTAGTATGTACATTACTTGCATAAAGTGAACTGCCAACGTGGGAAAAGAGTGAAAGAGTTTGTGGATGAAGATGTGCTTGAGCCCGGCTGCAGGAAAATATTTATGTATCCATGCTGTCCTACAAAAAATATCATCCAGCAGTAGTGCATGTTTTAATACCCCATTCACCATTGCATTTATGCACATGAATACTCTGTGATTCCTTATGAGTATGCCGAAATACCTCGGTTAGTAGGTACCCCTCAGCACGGTCCAAATTTTAAAAAAACGTCAAATTAAGGGTCCCCGAGTCCTCCAAACCTCTTTAACCTCCATAAACATTAAAAAATACGCCAGATCAATTATCAGCGCTATTTATTTCTTTCTAAATTCTAATTTAAAAAAAATTTATAACGGTAACTTTGTAACCGTCAACGTCACGTCGACCAAATTTGCATCATGGAAGGCCCTTAACATAAGGGCCCTCCATGCCAAGTAAGAAGTAAATCTACCGTGCGGAAGGGTTTCAAACCGGAGCATCAAGTTAACATGTAAACCTTATGGGTTAAAATAAAACCTTCATAACTTTTAAGTTATACGCGTCACGTCAACCAAATTTCTGTCACAGGGAGCCCTTGACCTTTCCACCCTCTGTGCCCAACATCAAGCAAATTTACCATGCGGAAGAGTTCGAAAAGCACGCAAGTGTTTGGCTCCATGAATTTAACGTGCTGAAGGGTACAAATATTGGCATAAGGGTAGCTCCCGTGTTAATCATTCTCCCTAATTCGCACGTCAACCAAATTTATGTCACAGGGATCCCTTGACCTATCAACCCTTTGTGCCCAACATCAGGCAAATTTACCATGCGGAAAGACTTCAAACGGGAGCATCAAAGTGCTGGTACTAAAAACCGTGAACGTTTTCATTTTGCCCCAATTTAGTTACTAACTACTGACTTTTAATATTATGCTAAAGTAACTATATTATTCAATAGTACTGTCTCTCTCTGCATCAATGTCAACGTCCGACTGTGACTTATCTCCTGGTTTAGTTTCTTCATTATTAAGGTCCTCAATGTTATCATCATCGTGATTTTCAACAAATGATTCATCTAAATCATGAATAACTTCTTTACGTTCTCTCCAACTATTGTGATCTTTTTAAATTACTTTAGAACATACTTTCTTGCTTACCCTTGTCAAAAGGATCATAGGCCAAGCTACTAACGGACGCCAGCCTAACCTTATCATCCGTATCGACCTACATTCCCACCGTCATGTGTATCCCAATCAGCCCAAAAATCGTGTCCACATACTCCACCCTCCACCCTGTTTGTCTGTCTTTAAACGGGAGCATCAAAATTGCATGTAATCCTTATGGGTTAAAAATTGAAACCTTCATAACTTTTAAGTTATACGCGTCACGTCAACCAAATTTATGTCACAGGTAGCCCTTGACCTTACCACCCTCTGTGCCCAACATCAAGCAAATTTACCATGCGGAAGGACTTCAACGGGAGCATCAAAATTATTTGCAATCCTTATAGGCTAAAATTGAAACCTTCATAACTTTTAAGTTATACGCGTCACGTCAACCAAATTTATGTCACAGGTAGCCCTTGACCTATCAACCCTCTGTGCCCAACATCAAGCAAATTTACCATGCGGAAGGACTTCAAACAGGAGCATCAAATTATATGCAATCCTTATAGGCTAAAATTGAAACCTTCATAACTTTTTAGTTATACGCGTCACGTCAACCAAATTTATGTCACGGGTAGCCCTTGACCTTACCACCCGCTGTACCCAACATCAAGCAAATTTACCATGCGGAAGGATTTCAAACGGGAGCATCAAAGTTACATGTAGTCCATTTTGGTTGAAATTGAAACCTTCATAACTTTTACGTTTTACTCCATTACACTACTATACTCCATCATATTTACCTCACTTGTAGATTGTTAAACTGTGTGAATTTGCTCAAAAATGTAGTTACTTTCATGTAGCGCATTCATATTGACGACGGGTCTGCTGGTACTGAAAACCGTGAGCGTTTTCATTTTGCCCCAATTTAGTTACTTACTACTGATTTTTAATATTATGCTAAAAAACTATATTATTCAATAGTACTTTCTCTGCATCAATGTCAACGTCCGACTCTGACTTATCTCCTGGTTTAGTTTCTTCATTATTAAGGTCCTCAATTCATCATCGTGATTTTCAACAAATGATTGATCTAAATCATTAATAACTTCTGTAAGTTCTCTCCAACGATTGTGTCCTTTTTTAATAATTTTAACACAGCCATTCTTGCTTACCCCTGTCAAAAGGATCATAGGCCAAGCTACTAACGGATGCCAGCCTAACCTTATCATCCGTATCGGCTTGCATTCCCAGCGTCATGTGCATCCGAATCAGCCCAAAAATCGTGTCCACATACTCCACCCCTGTTTGTCTGTCTTCAACATCATCATGCGTAACTTTGAGCCTTTTCGCCCGCATCTCAATTTCGGATTTTGTGCGCTTGCGGAAGTGCGTCATCTTGCAAGTTCATTTTTGTTTCGAGGTCATCGAAAATAAGTTTGACTTTTTACGAACTTTCCTCAGCTTTTCGGCGCAGGTCATATAACCTTGATCTTGGAGTCGAGCTTCGTTTTAGTAGCTCATTGCGACAACCGCCAACATTAAATTCAGTAAGTAATACGCTCCCAGAAAGATGACGAGAGGAAAAAGAGCAAACTCAGTGCGCCATTTGTTGATACAACCAAATCGTAAACACGTTCCCAGTAGTCTAGAGTTATCACTTGAAAAGTTGAGAGCATTGACTCAAAGAAGTTGTCAAATGATAGCCATCCCTTGTTGGGGTTATTCCCAAGTAGTCCTATGCAAGTGTAACCATTTCCACATTGTCTCATATCCAATGAATTTCCACAAAAAACTGGCTCTTCATTTGAAAATCCTTTGTTTCCAATTTTTCCAGTCATTCACCCCATCTACAACCCAACACATTAAACAAATCATGTATTTTTTGTGAGAATATACGAAACCGAAAAAATGCATTGATAATTTTTTGCAAACTGATTAGTGCCCTTTATTTCGCTTGTACAAGTCTGCGAAATGCTGAAATTATTTACGTACTTAACCTTTAGATATCTTTGTGTTATGAAACCGTTTTAGAAAATCTTACTTCTTCAAACCAAGACTATCTGATTGTAGCTCCATTTTCAACTTTCTCCAAATGTCATGCGTCGTCAGCAGAGTTGTAATCATAAATGCATTTTGACTGGGAACGAATACAGAAGTGTACAGCATTAAAATTAGCATGATAAGGATAAATGTCTTTTGCAGGTTGATAGATTATAATATCTCCAAAAACATAGTCCAAAACTGTTTGAGAACCATCAATAAATATAGGCAACCGATACATCCAGAACAATATTGTATGCAAGTTTACGAGAAATGGAATAATCCAAGTCTGCGAAAGTTAAAAGTAAGAATTTTAAGTAAAAGTAAAATACAAATGACACATTTTAATATGCTTAAAACAAATTTTTATGATTTGTACATTCAATCGTGATCTCGACACAATTGTATCAGTGTCAAAGCCGGCCACTTGAAGATCAATCAAATTCAGAAGCAGCTCCCGACGTCTCCAATATAAGTTTAGGACAAATAAAGTCAGTAACCAACAAGCAATTCCCTCGCAGCCTTCAAATACGTAAATAATTTTTAATTTCTCATGACGAGCCTCCACAAGTGGTTTTGTTACCCACACTGTAGTTTGTAAAACTGCTATGAAGTGCAGAGCAGCATAGAAAACCTATAGGTGAAAAGTGTATAGGCCCGAGTCATAAATTGTGACTCATAATACGGAGAAGATTGTTCTTTAAATTAATATTACGAATTACGAGTTAGATAAAACACATACCGATTTTATTTGAGATGCTTTTATTATCAATTTTTCATACGAGTCTAATCCAACAGTGAAAGGAGGGAGAAGAAAAAAAAGAAGAAACTGTGACAAATCCAACCAAATAGTTTGTCTTCATTGCACTGAGGATTGGGGGCATTGTAAGACTTGTAAAAAACTCGTCTATCTGATTGATTGAGATCCTGTCCTGATTGTTGCAAACGTGGTTATGAGTGGGCGATTTAGATAATATGAATAATACACTTTTCAAATAATATCAAAGAATTTCTATTTACTATTTAAAGTAATAATGATGCGTGATATTCGTATCTACATTAGAAAAGTCATCTTATTTCGTTAGACAACATCACAAATATTATTAATTTGTTTGTTTTTACTTTCTTTAGTGTTATTACTTGAACTCTACTTTCCACGCCTTCAACAAACAAGCATCAAATGAATAGGTTTCTGGTCTGGTTATCAAATCATCCACATGTATTGTAGGCGTACAAACTTATAAGTATAATGAAGTATTAGTAAAACAACACAAGATCGTCAAAAAAACAAACATTCTTGTATAAAAAATTGCATTCCTTTCACTTCACCGGTACAAAAGCACAACATTTCTCATCCAAACAACGCATTTATATGCATTTCACATATAGCACTACATTTTTACAACTAAACTTCCAAAATGTGAGGAACACTTTTAACATCCGCAGATGTTTCAAAAATGTCATATTTCATACTGTGAAATTCATCATGCATCAAAAAAGAAAGCTTGTCCACTTTCTCTTGAGGCATCACTGTATGATCAGCAACCGCACATATTCTGAAAGGTTTTGGCCAGAATACAACAGGCACTTCGGTGCTGTAACACCAATCTATCAAAAACGAAAATCATAGACGGATTTTTGAGAAATTAAGTTCAACTTCCACGAATAACATGTTATTAAATGAGTGCACATATATTTATGCCAAAATAGAATAAATATCACTTGTAAAAAAGATGTTACCTGAAGGGGAAAGTTGATTCTCGCATTGCCCCGAGATTCTCCCAATGGATTTGTGAGGATTTCACCAGCTCGGAAAGGTGTTGATAAAGTTCCTTCGGGAATATTGACACTCGCTATGCACGCCATAATAACTATTATGTAACTTAATTGTTAAAACACACTTTAAATGGAATATAAGTAGGCTTTTTATTTTTAAAATGGTCACTGGCTAGCAGCAATGTATCTTATGACCATGTACGGTGGTGGTGTTGTTGTTGCATAATTGCTTTCTCAATCTAAACTTATAGGTCCCGTATTCGGTAAAGAGTCCCGAGGAGACTGACAAGTGTCAAAAAAACACATTCTGGTTTTATATGACTTTCCATCCTTTCAATTTTGTGTATCGTGGAAAAAGTTAAATGTATGAAATCATCATCATGTAAAACCATAAGCTGAACACACACTCATGTCCAAAACCATGCTACAAGTTGATCATGTACAGGCTCCGACTGACGTACATACATTTTCGGTTTCCCCCACCGCCACTTGTTGACATTCAGCGGCGGGATGAGTTTGGACCACCAAAGGATCACCTAACAATAGTAGTAGTTATCCACCTCCCCCACCTCACTTTCACCACTTCCATTCCAATTCAAGTGAGAACCCCAACCCGTTGATTCCACCTCCTCAAAATGGACATGGTCATCATCATCATCAGACCACTGAGTAGTCTTCACATCTTTAAGGAGCTCACTCCACTCATCATATCACCAACAGGAAATTCTAGCATGGGCTATGCAGTGGGGGAAGTGACTCTGGTGGCAGCAAAGATCACGATCTTGATCACGACACTGACTCTGATGGAGAGTTGAGTCCGGGTGCAAGGGGTTATAAGAGTCTACCTTACCCTTTGAAGAAGGATGGCAAGATGCATTATGAATGTAACATTTTACAACATTTGGCCAACTGTCCAATCTGAAAGTCCACCTCCGAACCCATTCTGGGGAAAGGCCCTTCAAGTGCAACGTGTGTACTAAGAGCTGGCGCATCTTCAAAAGCACCACCTCGTTCATACAGGTTAGAACTTTTAATTTAATTAATGCAGCTCCTTATGACCTTAGCAAGGGGCAAACTAATAATCCGAGTTTTTTTTAGGTGAAAACCTCATGAATGTGATATATGTCACAAGCGATTCTCAAGCACTTCCAATCTCAAAACTCACTTACGACTCCACTCCGGACAGAAGCCGTATGCGTGTGACCTGTGCCCTGCAAAGTTTACGCAGTTTGTCCATCTAAAGCTACACAAAGGACTCCAAATGAGCGCCCGTATGTGGAGCACACATACTCCAAAAAATACATTTCTGCTAGTGGAAGACAAACAGTTGCAGTCCCACGCTCGAGGATGAGTTCAACCTCCAACAAAGGTCTTCTCCCACCCACAGTAGCAATCCGAGTGGACACTCGACCAATCCTCCATCCTACAAGTCACACCATTCCGATGATGGCAGCTGTAGTGGTATTTAAATATTTTTTTAGCTAGATCATCAACTAATGCAGCTTAAATAAAAATAACTAGGCATTTTCTTTTTTCAACAGAAATGATAGACGTGGAAAGTCACGAAGACAGCATGACCTGCTCTCCCCCATCAATGTTACTCTAGTCCATGAAGCCGGGTGAAGACTTAAAAATGCCGAAACCTGGTGGAGATGATGGTCCAGCGTCTCATCAACGCGCATCAATTGAACACGATTCAGTCAAAGGCTACAGCTTTCCATTAATAATGTTATGATGTTTCATTTTCAATTTCCGACATGCACATCAAATTAAAATGTAACCAAGATTGAAAAAGGTATAGTAATGTAGATACTGGAATGGTAAAGTTGCAACCAACCCCAAAAAATACTACTGTGTTTTGTTTCAAATGGTTAGTTGTTTAATGACCAAAATTTATTTTGCTACATACTTCATCTTTTCATGTATAAAACACGTAGTTGCATAATATTTGAGATTTGTGTTAAAAGTTAGCAAATATTTCCTCCTTTCATTTTTAAATTATTAAAAGTTATGAAGGTTTCAATTTTAACCTATAAGGATTGCATATATTTTGATGCTCCCGTTTGAAGTCCTTCCGCATGGTAAATTTGCTTGATGTTGGGCACAGAGGGTGGTAAGGTCAAGGGCTACCTGTGACATAAATTTGGTTGACGTGACGCAAACAACTTAAAAGTTATGAAGGTTTCAGTTTTTAACCAATGACGATTACATGTAACTTTGATGCTCCCGTTTGAAGTCCTTCCGCATGGTAAATTTGCTTGATGTTGGGCACAGAGGGTTGATAGGTCAAGGGCTCCCCTGTGACATAAATTTGCGTTGACGCCTGACGCCGTTATAAACTAAAAAGTTATGATGGTTTCACCCAGTTTTAAACCAATGACATTACATCCTGTAACTTTAGATGCTCCCGTTTTGAAGTCCTCCTCTCCGCATGATTAAATTTGCAAATTGATGTTGCAGCACAAGAGTGGTGTGTAGAAGTCAAAGGGCTCCCTGTGACAATTAGAATTTGTATTGACAGGTGTACGTTCAATATCCAACTTAAAAAAAAATTATGAAGGTTTCTAGTCCTTCTAATTTAAACAGAGCCAATGACGACATTACATGCTAAACTTTGGTATTGCTCCCGTGGTTTGAATTTCCTTCCGCATGGCGTACATTTAGCTTGGATGCTTATGCCACAGAGCTGGTGTAAGCGTCAAGGGCACCCTTGACATAAAAATTTGGCTTGACGCTGACGGGTATAACTAAAAAAGTTTACTGATGGTTTCAGTTTTATAACCAATGACGATTACATGTAACTTTAAATGCTCCCGTTCCCTCTCGAATCCTTCCGCCATGGTAAATTTGCTTGATGTTCCGACGGCACAGAAGGTGTGTCTGGTCCACAGTCACAGGGCTACACTGTGACATAAATAGTTGCTACGTTGACCGTCGACGCGTGTATAACTAAAAAGTTGGATTGAAGCGTTTCAATTTTAACCCATACGGATTGCCATTAATTTTGATGCCTCCCCTATTGAAGTCCTTCCGCCGCATGGCTAAATTTGCTTTGATGTTCGGGGGGCCACAGAGGGTGATAGGTTAAGTCGATTTCCCTGTGACATAAATTTGGTTTTGACGTATGCCGAATTAGGGAGGTACTGATGTAATTGATTAGACGGGCAGCTACCCTTATGCAATATTCCTGCAATTACCCTTCAGGCACGTTAAATTCATGGAGAAAACCAAAATTACTTGCGTCCACCTTTAATCCAGAACTCTTCCGCTATTTTGCCGTAAACTTTTGCTTGATGTTGGGCACAGAGGGTGATAGGTCAAGGGTCCCTGTGACATAAATTTGGTTGACGTGACGCGTATAACTAAAAAGTTATGAAGGTTTCAGTTTTAACCCATACGATTACATGCAATTTTGATGCTCCCGTTTGAAGCCCTTCCGCATGGGTAAATTTGCTTGATGTTGGGCACAGAGGGTTAAGGTCAAGGGCTCCCTGTGACATAAATTGGTTGACGTGACGTTGACGGTTACAAAGTTACCGTTATAATTTTTTAAAAAATTAGATTTAGAAAGAAATAATTACCGGCTGATTAATTTGATTATGCGTGTATTTTTTAATGTTTATGGAGTCTGTTGGTTAAAAGAGGTTTGAGTAGGACCTCGGGCGACCCTTAAATTTGCATCTCGATCTTTTTACAAAAAAATTTTGGACTGCGTGCTTGTAGAAGGGGTATCTGCTTACCGAGGTATTTTTCGGCATCACTCATGTGCTATCAAG
>LJIJ01004966.1:0-13065 GCA_001718145.1 Orchesella cincta
TTGGCAGGATCCCAAAACAACGAGCAACTTAGGCCGAGAACATTGTATTTTTGCATGTGAAAGTAGAAACTAACGAGACTGAAATCTCGCTAACTAAAAACAATGGATTTATTCGCTCTATTGATGCTATTAAGATATGGCAGGGATTCAACGATGACGAAAGGTTTAATGTAGATTTGTTTAGAATTCGTTTGCTTAACGTTTATTTGGTTCCTGTTCCATGGCTTAGTGGTGATACTACCATGGAAAAACTTGCCCAAATTATCTCATCCAGCCCATCTGAACTTTTACATTGGGACATTCGTTTTGGATTTTGGTCACTAAACCATAAACGAAGTGAATCGATAATCCATGAAATGTCGAAGTGCCGGAAAATAAAGAGCCGGGACTTGCTTCAAGGCGTGACTACATTGTCACCAATGGAAAAGCTGGCTAAAGCATATGCTCACGTGTGGCTGTCCATAATGCAAAATGCTACGTTTACCAATACTTTTGGTAGTGTAAACGAGGACTGTGACCCTTCAACGGGTAAAATCCGGCTCTTAATTAGGAACTACCAAACGAGTGTTATATTGGAAGGGGATTTTTATGTTCATCATTCACCGATCAACGCGGCCGTTAACTTGCCAGTTACCATAGCAACACTAAAATTCGTAACCTGTGGCAGCAGGCAGCTCAAATCGATAGCTTTTCGGGATTTGGTCAGCATTTTTGATAAGTATGTCTGGTTTTTTGCAGGGTTGTCAGTTGCTTTACTGATTCCGGCGATAGAAAAATTTAACGGGAGTTCAAGAACTACTGGTGTGTTTGCGTACAGAAAACACTGGATGTACCTTACGAAGGTACTGCTGGAACAGGGAGACCCATTTCCTAATCCGCTTCTGAAACCATTCCAAATTCGAATTATGGTGACAGCGTTTCTATTCATGGGAATTGTCCTTAGCAATGCTTATAAAGATACGAACGTTTACAACATGATAGCACCAAGGTTACCCCTTCCTTATGAAAATTTCTCAGAGCTAATAAAGGAGAATTTCACCGTATATGTACGATCTGGAGGTTTTGATTTCAATTGGGACAGCTCAAAACTTCCAACGTTTTCCGGTATGAAAATTGAAACTCATACAATAGAGACTCGCAGTCCTATTAACTTAATTTGGTCAGAAATCGCAGGTACCTATGATAAATTTTATCGCGAGCGGAATAACATTGTTGCGGGCAACTCTTACAACGAATCCCTAAAGCTTATTAAAGCCATTTACAAAAATAGCCAGCTTCACCCAAATTTGAGCTCCGTGTTCATAAAACCTTTCCTTGAAATTGAAAAATTAAAGCCGGTTCCTTATTCCTCGTCCTATTTTCATCTCCATTTTGCAAATCTGAGTAAAAACTTAAACAAAGATTTTGGAGTGAACAGGATAAACTATTGGGAGAATTTTTTAATCAGTGTAACCAGAAAGCTTTGGTTCTTCCAGTTTTCTCTGCAAACGCCACGTTCATCGCCTGCACAGACAAGGCAATAAGTTTGTTTATGTCGGCAAAGAAAGTTATTCAAATCCAATGTATGTTTTTAATCTTCGTGGATTGATTCCACCCTTCGTTGTAAAGCGGTTTGAGGGAATGAAAGAATCAGGGTTTGGGAATGGTGATGAAAATTGTCGAGAGTAGTCCATCTCTTCATCCCATTATGTATGCAAAATTTCTGAAGAAACCAACAATGGAAGGTAACGTTGTTATAATATTTGCTCTGCTGATGGCTGGTCACTTATTGGCGGCCATTGGATTTATTTGTGAACAGTGGAAAAGATTATATCAATTTTACTGCAATGTATGGGTTTTTTCTGCACACCATTTGAGGAGGATTCGGTCAGGATTTTTTAGAATTATTTACGAAGCAAAATTGGAATTGCGGCGGAAAAGTTATTTCGAATGAAATGGTTTAATTGGTTGCCTGTTTGTCAATTAATTGAAAAGGTGCACCAAAAGCATATTGCTGATCAGTTGAAATACATGATATGTAACATTAACAGAGACCAAAATACATCAATTCGAGTCTTTTGACATCGCTAAAAATTTATTTGATTTTGATTCATTCATTTTTCTTATATAATACATAAAAAGTTAATTGGACGGTGTTCGGCATTTGCCACACCATCTTTTCTTTAGGGAAAAAACTTCAACTGAAATGCAACATGATATTAAGAACGCAATTATTATGTTGGAGAACAAACCTACCCCGGCGAGGATTTCGAACTCACGTTTCATTTGACCACCAGCATACGCAGGGCTGCACCTTGCACGTACGCCATCGCGCTCTCCTCTTTATATAATACATATTGATATATGATTTTATTACAAATTAAAAATGTTGATGGTAGCGAACCGCTCGTACTTTTCCAAACTTTAATGTCAAGATTCAAACCAAATCGTTAATCGCATGTGTTTCATAGCAATACGTTTGCTGCTTTTATTATTTTAAATTTGTGTGTTTTGTTTTTTCATTACCTTATAAGTATAAGTCATCACACTCTTGATTTCTGTGAAGAAATGAAAGTAATTAAAGCGACCTAATATAGAACGTTATTGCGCAGAATTTACCTCAGTTTCTTTCAAACAAACAACTTATGTATTCGCGTTTTATTATACTCCGGTATTTGTATCCCTTATTGTGTTTTATTTTGTTTTTTAGAACGGAACTTGTGACTAAAATAAGAATATTGTCTTGAACATAATCATATGAAAACATATTGCAGCTAAATACTGAACAAAATTAATGATTGCTAACTCCCCAAATATCTAGTTTTAATGAGCAGTTTTGTCTCATTGGCCATCGGTGAATCATAAAATTTTTGGAATTAAAACTTTTGGTGGCTCTTTGTGAAAACACTTTTTAGTGGGGACAAAATTCGGTACAAAAGTCTATATGGCGTTTCAACTAGGTTGGTATTTCGGTTTCGTAGCTAACACTTTTTTTAAAATATGACTATCTGCATTTTTAAATGCGAGAAACGTTTTGATGTCGAGTCAGTACCAAGAGATGGTATTTTTCACGGATTTGAAAAAGGTTTGGGAAGCGGTTAATGGTATAATTTAATTTCTAACTTTTCCGACGGCAACCGCCCACCAAAAGCATGCAAAAATGTCTCTTAGATTCTATGGCATATTGGTCTTACGCCCATTTTTCATGAAGAATGTTTAAGTATTTTTCAAATACTCGAACAGTAGATATGGACAGACCTAAATATGAAGACGGGAGAAATAATAATTTTGATAGTGCACTTTTAACACGCGTGTCACATGTCTAACTTGTGAAGCAGCAGCTTATTCATTTCACTGCAACCGATACTACTTGTGAACTTAAATTTTCTCTAAAGTCCAAAACCAATTGAACTTGTAAAGCGGAATTTAAATTACAGTATACGTTACAATCATTTACCATATTCATGAAAATTTCTTTATCCGTAAAAAATTCTATTAACCATGGTTTTTGTCAGCTTGTTTCTTGCTTTAAAAGTCATTTTATACCTTTGTTTGCACATCCTTTCTGTGACAACGTTAGAGACAAAAACAACGTTTTGGTTATCCTCTTTCGAAACGCTTTCTAGAAACCAAACATTACAAGAGTATTACAGAACCTTGGACGCGTTGGATATAAAAGGAAGTCAAAAAATTCCTTACAGCCACCATGCTTTTCCAGAAATTTTAAATTTAAATGAATTTCTGTCCAACTTTAATCCCACCAACTGTTTCCTCTCTCTGAGTAATTTTCGTGACATTGATATTAAGCCAACGAACTATCCCCTTCTCATTCGTTCTCCTGAATTGTCTCAATTGAGAGTTCCTAACAAATGGACTATGGGACGTCGGAAATCTTGGCCCGTCTGGGTACCCAAAGGTTTCCACAAAAAAGGTCTGTTACACTCTCCGATGGATTCTTAGAATGCAACTTGACAACTAATTTTTATGAATTTCTACGTCCAGGTGATCTCCCAAAGAGCTTGTGCCTCCATGTGGATTTGTTGATTTTACTGGTTACTCCAAACCCTGGAGCTGCCACATTGACCTTCATATTTACCACCAAATATCAAGACCATCGCGCATGATTACACAGAACCATTTCAAAGATATCCATTAGATTATCCCAGTCAGCACTACTACAACTCTCTTATTTATTACAGAGTTCCAACAGTAAAAGTATTAGTTAGCTATGATCTTAACCAGTTTGTGGACACTATATACTTACGCAATTGGCTATATCAGGCTAGGGTGTCTGATATTGTAAGATTTGATTACGGTTTTGGACCTATGACCTCCAAACATTTAGCCGAGAACATTGTATTTTTGCATGCACGAGTAGCAACAAGAGACTGAAAAATTGTTGAGAAGCCCAGAGGATTTGTGCAGTCTGTTGATACAGTTCGAATATGGCAACATTTCTATGATCATGATGTTTTCAAGGATAACCTGTTTAAAATTCGTAAGTTTAGAATATACTTGGTTAAGTTTCCATGGGAACTGGGAAATGTAACCCTCGAAAAATTTGTCGAAATGGCTCACCAAGTCCATCTGAGCTTTTACATTGGGAAATTCGTTTTGCAATCATGTCACTCAACCACAAACGGAGTGAATCTATAATCCATGAAATGTCCAAATGCAACAAAATCATAAGTCGGGACTTGCTGCAAGGGGCGTCTACATTGTCGCCAATGGAGAAGCTAGCCAAAGCATATGCTCATGTGTGGTTGTCGATTATGCAAAATGCTACCTTTACAAACACATTCATCGCCGATTACCCAGATTGTGACCCTTCTACTGGAAAAACACGGATGTTAACTAGAAACTACCAGACGAGCGTTTTATTAGAGGGTGATTTTTACGTTCATTTTTCGCCCATTCGGGCAGCCGTTCTTTTGCCATTAACTATTGCAAAACTGAAATTTGTAACGTGTGGAAGTAGACAGCTGGAATCTATTGCTTTTAAGGATTTGATCAGCATATTTGACACATACGTTTGGTTTTTCATGGGATTGTCAATCCTGTTTTTGATTCCGACCATAGAGAAATTTTCCAGTAGTTCCAGGATCACTGGCTTTCTCGCATTTAGAAAGCACTGGTTGTACATAACTAAAGTTTTACTGGAACAAGGGGATCCATTTCCAAATCCACTGTTGAAACCTTTCCAAATCCGAGTTACGGTGGGCTCCTTTCTGTTCGTTGGAATTGTCCTTAGCAACGCTTATAAAAACACGAATGTTTACAACATGATAGCTCCTAGGTTGCCACTTCCTTACCAAAATTTCTCCGAGCTAATAGAAGAGAATTTTACAGTGTATGTGAGATCTGCAGGTTTTGATTTCTATTGGGACAACTCGAAACTTCCTGTCTATTCGAACATGATAATAAATCGTCATAGTCTTGAGACAAATTTCCTACACATTTCGTCCAGTTGCATTCACTTATATGAAACATCACCAGGAGCGGAATGAAATTGTGGAAGCCAAATCTTATAACGAATCCAGTAATCTCCTCAGCCATTTACCAGTATAGCCAATTCCACCCAAAGTTTAGCGCTGTGTTTTCAAGCGTTCTAAAGGAAATCAATGAATTAAAACCAGCTCCCGTATCGTCGACATTTTTTAAGCTCCATTTTTCAAAACTGGGTGAAGAAATTAAAAAAAGATTTTGGAACGAACAGAATGAAATTCTGGGAAACTTTTTGGATCATGTAACAAGAGTGCATTGGTGCTTCCCAGTTTTCTCTGTAAACGCCACGTTCATCGGCTACATAGACAGGGCAACAAATTTCTATCGGTTGGGAAAGAAAGCTACTCGAATCCAACGTATGTTTTTAATCTTCGTGGGTTGATTCCTCCGTTTGTTGTCAAACGTTTCAGTGGAATGCTTGCATCGGGGATTTGGGAATGGTGGATGAAAATTGTGGAGAGCCCCCCTCTCTGCATCCTATTGATTATGGGAAATATCTCAAGAAACCGACTATGGAAGGAAATGTTGTTGTAATATTTGTTTTGCTAATTGTTGGTTATTTGTTGGCAGGGATTGGGTTCGTTTGTGAACAATGGAGAGGATTGTTTTCATTTTGTGATGATTCGTATCGATTCGGTAAAGGCCTGCTAAATAAGGTTAGGAAAAGATTGTTTGCATTTTTTTATGAAACGAAGAGGTTACGTGTAGATGGTAATTGGAAGGATAAAGCTAAATTAATTTAAATTGTCCTTAAGCACATTAACACGTATGCTTGATTAAGCATCATAAGATGAAAAAGCCAGGATGCAATCTCGAGGAAACATTTTTAAAAAATATACATTAAATTGTAAAATGTCAGCACGGCTGCCAATGATACATATCCGATTTGAAAAATTATATTTCAAAATGTTAATTATTAACTTTATTTGCAAATTTAGTTTTTATATATTAAAGCTGACTTAAATTAAATTAAACTATATTAACCCTCCCATAAAGACGATCGTCTTATGAGGTCGTTATAAAAGGTTTAACATGCAGACGAACATATTGTTATAAGATACTTCAAATTCTTATTAATATTTGCTTTCATTTTCGAAAAATGGAACGCTTGAAACAAATTGAAGACTAAACTGGAAAACCGGCAGGCACATTTTATGTACTTTGAATTTAAGTATTGTAAGGATATCAGAAAAGTTTGCAATCAGAGTGAAACGATCCTGCGGTTTTACCAAGTCCAATTTCATTTTCAATCAATAATTTTAATATATTATGGTTCAAAGGTTGATGTGGATGTACAAAATTCTATGATAACTACATAAAATTTAAATTGTTAAGGAATTTGCGATACTCGATTCATCGCATTATAACATTCCACGATTGTTATTGTAAATAGAGAAATATACCAGCTGAATACTACGCTGCACATGACGAAATATGAAACGTATTGTTACACTGCCAATTGTCACAGAACTGACCAGTTTGGCTCAAAGTATGAAATGGTGGCAAAGTATTTTAACTTGGTAATTTAACATAAAATACTGATTTTGGTCTGAAATAGTGTGAAGATTCCGAATCCAGTACCGGAAAACCTTTTGTTTTTCAATATAGGCAACTAAATGACCGACATTAATTCATGAAATTTTCATTCGGTGTGATGACCAACGGAAGTACCAATAAAAACTAGATGCGTAGCTTTTCTCTCAAAGGTATCTGCAGTTTCAAATTGAGATGTGCTTTTGCTTAGCGACTTCACTGTATTTCTGTGGTCATAAGTTTTGGGGCTAGAAGGCGTTTTGTAAGTAGTTTGGGTAAAATAGCGAGAACATCAACAAAAACTTGCGGCACTTTTTCGAAACAACATGTACTTTGTTGTTTAAACATATCTTGTATGGAAGCAGGAAACCCCCATAAAAATATTTAGCCGAGATGGATCAATAAATTTTTTACCACGTCCACACTGGTTTATAATACCGAAAAGCGATTATCGTATTGTGTGAAAGCGGCTTATAAGCGCTGCCGGACGCAAAAAAAATCATATCAAAATTCCATTCCTGTTCCGAGATATTCATGTTCAAAAGTTAGGCCATTTAAGTGCACGTGTCATGCTAAATTTTTGAAACTTGCTTTAAAAAAGCACTTCCCAATTGTTTAGGGGCCCATAATTTTTACAGTTTGTTAACCTTGATAGAACGAGCCCAATGCAAAAAGAAATAGCTCTCTGTTTGTAGAATGGAAAAGAATTTAGTATTGTAATATGTGAGTTTGAATCTGACCGTTCATTGTCCTTTCAAGACATTTTGTCTGCATGAATTTTTACTTCGTAAGGTGTCTTAATTGATTGATCTAAATAATCCATAGAAATTGTAAATACCTTAATCCTCATTACTGACTTTATGAATATGATTATCTTCTGAATCAGTTATCTCCTGATTTGTGTATATAATTCAGTACGATGTCCATGAAATATGATAAGTGATCACAGGTCATTCGCAGAGAGGAGAGAAGCAGCTTGTCCCATGATATGATTTTACTTTAACTTGTTCATGTGTCTCTGATTTCTATAAAAACCCAAAACCTATGTATTTCGGTGCCCACTACGCTGCAAGATTTTCTGTAGTAAAGTATACCTTGACTGTCTCTATGCTTATCTTGTAGTTCCATTACCCAAGCAAGTTGGAATTTCTTTTCCACAGAGTCACACTTTGTACCTTGCCTTCACGATTCTGAACTATTTCCATGCATCCTAAATTTCATCACCTTTTTATCTGAACATTACAATTTTATACATTCCACCATATTTCACAAACTCATACTAACCAAACCTGAAAACACTCTCTAACCCAAAAATTGTTGAAGTTATTAACGTTAATAGGTTTTTCGAAATTTTTCGTAATCGTCAATTATTTTCGCAACAACATAATTGTAGACTAATCTGCCGCAGCCAAAGTTGGATTAACGATCACCACTAACATCCCTGAAAATATCTTAGCCAAAGTCCCCGGCAAATTCAAGGAAACAGTCCTTGAAGAAATCCGGGTAAAATCCAAATAAGATGGCACCCAGGGGTTGGGTAATTTCTGGAATTTTTTGTTCAATACAAAAATCTAGTGACTTACCAAGGTATACCTACCAGCTGCTAAGCCTACCAATCAAATCATAAAATGTGTGAAATATGTGGCTGGTAAGTATACCTTGTACAGTCACTAGATTTTTATATTGAGCAAAAAAATTCCAGAGATTACCCATCCCTGGTGAATCTTATTTGGATTTTACCCGGATTTCTTCAAGGGCTGTTTCCTCGAATTTGCCGGGAACTTTGGCTAAGATATTTTCAGGGATGTTAGTGGTGATCGTTAAGCCCACCTTGGCTGCAGCAGATTAGTCCTACAATTATGTTGTTGCGAAAATAATTGACGATTACGAAAAATTTCGAAAAACCAATTAACGTCAATAACTTCAACAATTTTTGGGTTAGAGAGCTATTTCGTTTTGCATTGGACTCGTTCTATCAAGGTTAACAAACTGTAAAAATTATGGGCCCCTACACAATTGGGAAGTGCATTTTTAAAGCAAGTTCCAAAAATTTAGCATGGCACGTGCCACTTAAATAGCCTAACTTTGAACATGAATATCTCGGAGCACGAATGGAATTTTGATAGGATTCTTTTTGCGTCCGGCAGCGCTTATAAGCCGCTTTCACCACAATACGATAATCACTTTTCGGTATTTATAAACCAGTGTGCGGTCAATTGACTCGGCGGAAATTCCGTACACACAAGTACTACATACATCTTCCTGAAATACAATTCAGTAATTTCAAACCATTTTAACTATCTTAAATTCTATGACTGAAAACTAAAGATTGGTGTGTCTTATAGAGAGACAATAGAAAAGGAAGCAGAAAGCAGCAGGAATAAACCACAAGTTCGGGAAACTCCAACGATAATTTTGGCTGCAATTTAACGAAGTTCATTTATAATAATATATGGCAGAACATTTTTCTGTCTATACGATGAGTGTTTGTAAATGCCAACTACTTGTCTCAAATTGATCAAGCAGATGGGCGTCAGGATCTGATTCTAAAAAACGACAAATTGAGGTGAGAAATGGCTTGGTGTTGGGTAAATGAAAGCACAACCAAGTTCTCAATTCTATTATCTTATAAACTATATTAATGTTGTTGGCCGTAATTGGCTCTCGTTATTTGAGTCACACAAATTAACTCAAATTCCCAATAAAAGAGCAATTACAAGATTTTTAGCCAGTTAAGAAATTATCACGAACCGTTAGTGCTCTGTGTTTACTTTTATTTAACGGGAAAATAATCGTACATTTAATTATTGTATTCATGTTTTTGTTTGACTGCTAAATATTATACTTAATATTTTCTACTTTCCAACAACGGGTTAGCCTGATGCTGAAATTGACAAACCTTCTTTATGGGTTTGAAAACCTCATAACTTTGAAAATGTTTTTGTAAGCAAAATATAATTTACAATACAAATTATAATTGCATTCTCTGTCTTGACATAATCCCGGTTTCGTGCCAAATAAATAAACAGCCCTCACAGATCTTATTCAAATGATACTTACAAATTTGATACACGTATATGCCCAATTTATAAAATGAGCCCCTTAGCTCAAAAATGAAACCAAAGCATGTTAACAGGTATCCAAGCATTAGCAATGCAAATATTATAACAACGTTTCCTTCCATTGTTGGTTTCTTTAAAAACTTTCCGTAATCGATGGGATGCAAAGATGGACTACTCCTCTACAATCTTTCATCCACCACCCCAAAATTCCTGATGCTGCCATTTCCCTAGTTCGTTGACAACAAAAGTGGAATCATCCCGCGAAGTTAAATTCATACGTCGGATTACTATAGGTTTCTTTTGCCAACGTAACATATTTGTGTCCCAAGCTGTGCAACCGATGAACATGGTATTTGCAAAGAAAGCTGGGAGAATCAAAGCTGTCAGGTTACATTTATCCAAAAATTCATTTAAGATGCTATCCTGTGCGCTCCAATATACTTGTTTGATTTCTGCATGCTTTTCTGGGAATTGTAATCCAAAGTTGTCTGAAGATTCGGGAAAAGGATTTAACTGCCTAATTTCATCAAACGGTTTCAATAGTACAGAGCTCATATTTGGATGCAACTGAGTATTTTTGTAAACAGCCTCAATGAGACGAAAAGACTCATTATATGATTTGGATTCATTCTGTTTATTTCGCTCCCAACGAAACCTATAAAACACTGATTGAACTTCTGACCAAACGTAATGCAACTCGTCGGGAGTGTAAAGCGTATGGCGATCTGACTTAGTTTTGATGTGGGAATACTTTGGACGTTTCGAATTTACCCAAAGAAAATCAAACCCACCGGACCTCGCATATATTGTAAAGTTTTCGTTTGTAAGCTCTGAGAAATTTGTATACGGGACTGGCAACCTAGGCTGCAATCATATTTATACACATTCGTGTTTTGTAGGCGTTGCTTAGAACAATTCAGCAAATAAAAAAGCACCCACCATTAGCCGAATTTGGAAGGGTTTCAAGCAAAGGATTTGGAAACGGATCTCCTTGTTCCAGCAGAACTTTCGTCAGGTACAGCCAGTGTTCGAAATGCGTAAAACCCCGTTGTTCTTTGAATTTCCGCAAAAAATTTTCGATAATTGGCAATCAATAAAATACCAGGTAGTCCTAAAGCAGCCAGACGTACCTATCAAAAATGCGACTAATCCTTAAAAGCTATTGACTTGAGCTGTCTATTTGCACAAAGTTATAAATTTAAGAGTTGCTATGGTCATTGGTAGGGAACAGCTGTGACATTTTGGACTGATGGACGTAGTAGTCCCCCTCTAATACAACACTTACTTGATACGTTCTTGCTAAAGTTCGGACTTTTCCAGTTGATGGATCGCAGTCGGGGTATACTCGGGATAAATGTGTTAGTAAAGAGTACATTTGCATTATGGACAGCCCACATCAATGACGTATCGTGTGCAAGCTTTGTCCACTTGGAGATAACTTTAAAACTCCTTGTTAACAGGTCCTTGTGTGTAGTATTTTCTTAAACAGCTCGCTCATTGTCATGGCGTTATAGATTTCACTTGCTGTTGTGGAATAACCTAAAAAAGTGGAAAGCCGTACATTTCCCCAGGCGAATATAGAATCAGTCCTTTTGGACTCGCTGGATTATGCCATCGTCCGCGATTGTTCTGAACGGTGCGGGACAAGATGTAAAGATGCATGGAACTGGGACAACCGCGAGATGAACTTTAAACTGCTCGCACTCTCCACTATACCGAAGGAGGACGTTTGATAATTCAGTTCAATATAAATGTATGCCACTATCGGTCTGACCTACGTAAGTTCTCCAATGTTCCATATCTTTGCTAAAAAAAAGGCTGTTATTATCTTGTTTGCCACAACTAGCGTGAGGAGGGAAACTAACATTTTCAACTAAAATTCTTCATATCTGCCCCCACTGTTATCACTTACTAAAAGGCAACACCGACAGTTGTACACCTGAATGCACATCTATTCAAAGTAACATATACGCCCATTTCTTCAACTTATAATCAAGTGTCTAGCAAATTGTGGTTGAAAAGTCGTAGGCTTATCAGTAATTTATGGTTGAACTCGTAGATAGTCAATAGAACTGTAGTACAAGGCGACTGGGAATTGCCTCAGGGTATCCTCGTTAGTGGGCTCGTGGTATATCATTCAGCGCCGGTAAAGTTTTGTAAGATTTGAGTATAGATATAAGTCGTATGGCAAGGTTTCCATGTGCTTATACCAAGAACGATAATTCAACCACAGACGCCACTATGAGCATGAACTTCCGGGATGGCCTCTGTCGAACGTAGCGTTTTCACTTACATAATCGATGTTATATGATTCCTAGAACTCCGGTTCGTGAAGTGGTTACGATCTGTTTTTGTGAAACCTTGGGCATTCTTCCACATGGCCATTCGTTCTCGATTTTTGCGTGGTCTATGATGTCCATGTCTTCAGGACACTTACTGTAGATAGTCGGAGTTACGATATCAAAATTGGGTAACCCCGGCCGGACTTATATTAATTGTCCTGAAATTGTTCAGTCTGGGATGTAAAACAGGGTCAGGACTAAAGCTTGAAAGGCAATTGTTTAAGTTGAGAATCTGTGGAAATCACTGCCTGTTATTTGGAGATTTTTGCCCGCGCCCCACCTCATTCCACATATATCTCGCTGTTGGGCTGCGGGTAGTAGTCATTGCAAGTGTTTGATTTCTGAAAGCCAATCAAGGCCGTGACATGGTACAATAAAAATAGTGGTGCAAGTGGTGTTCGACGTCACTCGAGAATACAACGCGATATTTGAAGTTCCAAAAAAAAATCATGAGCTAGGAAGGGACAAGGAAATCCATTTCTCCGCAAAAATTGAGTAACGAAACTATCAAAGGAGTAGTATTAGTCACGCACGACTCCGTATCGAATACATACTTTAGATCACCTCATGTGGCAAGACAAACGTCTAATACTCGTGTTAAGCTATGTAAAAACGTTGTATATTTGATCATAAAGGGCTATCTT
>LJIJ01004967.1:0-13064 GCA_001718145.1 Orchesella cincta
ACACGTACCAAGTTGAAGATGCCTAAGAGAAATTGGCATCCCAAGCAGGTCTCAAGTTCCTCACAACCACAAAGAATCTCAAGCTGGAGGACATAGACCAAACCAAAATCAACTCAACTGTCATGTAAGTACACATTCAATCAACCCAACCTTCATTGAAATCTGAGTTTCTGTTAAAGCTCTCAGTATAAAGCCGGCACACGTTTCTTTTAATGTTAGTTCAAGTATTGTTGGGACTACCAACATTCAACAGGCTTCCATTTCAGTGCAAGTTTCAAAGAAACACACAGACAAGCCAAGTGACAAAAAGAAAAACATAACCAGATGTGCTTATTGCCCTTATAAAACTGTAACTGCGACTTGGATCAACGAACACCTGCAATTGCACAAGGAAAGTGCTAAAGCCGTTATATGTGACTTTTGCGACTGGTTTGTGCATCCAAGCCGCATGATTAGCCACTGTCTAGCTCGTCGTCATCCAGAAACTGTAAGCTCGTCAACCAAGAACTAAATGATAAATGATTATCATTGAATTTGATTTCAGAACCATCGTTAATGGTTAAAACACGAAGTAAATTATTTTGTGGTTATAACAGTAGAGCATTTTTAGTTTTATTTCAGCTAAACCATTATAGTTAATTATTATGCAAACGAAATCAATATGATTTTACAGTTGGACTTGAGCATTATTAGTGATACGAGAGATGACTAGTGGAAGATACATTATAATGTAGACTTGTATTGTACTCGTTGATTTATCTAAACGCATAGTCTCAATAATGAAGTTCCTAACATTTATTAGTTTTTGTATGTTTCCCACGTTTACAAATATATATCATGAATAATACATTTTGGACCTTGGATTACAGCTTTGTTGGGATTAAATAAAGTTAAAAATGAAACACCAAACCCCTGTGCGCATCCCAAACATTTCATACAACTGAAAGCATGTAGCACATCATCATAAGTGGCCAAGATCCCTTATCCTTTGTTCTGAAATGAGAAATTGATGTCTCATCTTTCCAAGATCATTCGCAGTTCTACACAAGCACTTGCTGCTGCTATGAAATCAACGCGTCCATTACACAAAAGTAAACCCATTTCATAAACATTCTTATTTTATAGTAAACATGCTTGGGGGATCTTTTTATGTGGCTGGGGCTGAAAGCGAATGTGACAATGAGTCATGACCATGTTGACCATATCCAATATCTTTGTGATGAGTAATTCTCAAGTCTGCAGTAAACCTTGCAGTTCTTATGACTAATTCGCTAAAAACGAAGTATGAATAGAAAACAAAACTGCATCCCGTTCTATACTCATTTCAAATTCGATGGAAAACGTTTCTTCAGGGCTTTCTACCAATGCATGGATTGTACTGAAAGATCATGATCAAATTACCACGTCAAAGGATTGTTTCTTCACAGAAGACTTTTAATTACCAACAAAAATCTCGAACTAAATAGTACATGCTGAACATATAAAAATTACAACCATAAATCCGAGATGTCCCATCGCATCAAACATTAAAAGACATCCACTACAAGTTACAATTTATACTCCAACTGAAAGGCCCTTGCTTGAATCGAGCGAAGAAAAAACTTGCATGCAAAACGTCATGAACCCAAGATACAATGATGCTCTTTGTTTATTCATCTGTATAACCAGGCGTTTAGTCGTCATCAACATCATTAGCTACTGTACGATTTTTTTCTTTCTGATTCCCTAAAAACATTCGTATGTATGCGAGCAAAGATTGCATACAGTTTTTACAATGCAGGTTCTTTTGCTTCTTTTCAATTCATGCTTTTTGTTACAGCATCATTATCAACATTCACGTTTGAAGATGAACATAATCTTAACAGGAAATGAATCATCCTATATCTTCACTTAAGAAGTCGAGTTTCACTATGATAATGTTCAGTTGAAATAATAATCGTTTGCAGTTGAACAAGTGTACGTAAATGTGAATTGTTATATTGCAGCGAAAAAATCCAACGGTGCATTTTGCTGGAAACTACGCAAAGTTAATTTTTGGCAACACAATTGATTTTGTATAAAGATTTCGAAGATGGAGACTCAACTGGTGAAACAAATAAAGGTAGAAAATTCTACCCTCAAAACTAAAGTTGCAGAGCAACAAAGCCGAATTGCTAGACTTGAGAAAAAATTAGGAAAGGTAAAAAAGATTCTTGAAGCATGGAGCTCGGAGGATGAACAAACATCCTCTGGAGATGAATTAACAGTGAAGATACCTCGAAAAACTGCCAACGTTTCCCTTAAAGAAGGCATTTATGCTTTCCACGAAATTAGAGAGAAAATTATTAAGTTGGCATCCAAACTAGAAGCAATGCAGAAAGGAAAGTCGGGAAGTGTGAAAGAACTCATTGGAATTACTCAAGAATTGAGAGCAGCCCTGGAGTCGTTGCCTAAACCGCAAAAAACTGGATGGAAAGACGTGAAAGTAAATGAAAGAAATAATATTAGTGCTCACAAGGTTAAACGTGGAAGGAAAGTGGAAGCCTCAAAAGTGGTACAAGACGATGAACCCAAAGAACTGCGTGTCAAAATACCTATCGTGCAATGCAGTGAGTGCCGGCGATTCTTTGTAACTGACAAATTGTTGGAGAATCATCGCAAAGCAAATCAGTAAGAACGGCTCAACATAAATGCGACGTTTATTTATTAATGATTTACCTCTTCCACTATTTATCATAACTAACGGTGTATCCTAATGTGGACCTACGTTGTTTTGATTTTATTCTAGCGCTAACTCAGACAGGAAGACAGAGGTAGCGTCGTCAAATAAAAGTCCGATTGGGAAAGTTGTAGTGAAACCAGAGTCGCACGCCATATCCAGGAGATTCACTCAGCCAGGCCATTTTTGCTCGTGTGGTGACAAATTCTCAAAAAGACACAGCCTCATATTTCACATCAATTAGCACGGTTCTTTCGAAAGTGACCCAGAAATATGATCCAATTCAGCTGGGACATTTATTCATAAATAATCGATAATATTGGCATTGTGTGATGAAGAATTAAGGTATTTGTTTTAAAACAACAAGCGATTTCTACAGGCGAGTGGAGTTTGAACGAATTTTATTTAATGCATATAGCAATT
Organism: Orchesella cincta; assembly: GCA_001718145.1. Lineage (NCBI taxonomy): Eukaryota > Metazoa > Arthropoda > Collembola > Entomobryomorpha > Orchesellidae > Orchesella > Orchesella cincta. Next base: position 3,122 of record LJIJ01004967.1, read on the forward strand.
TTCAATTGAGTTTATAAAACTGAAGAAAGGCTTGCAAAATATATTCTGAAGGACTATAGTATGTAGTTATTATAAATTGATACAACATAATTGTAAGTTCGTCAACAACAGGAACCATGCAAGGAAACACAAAAGTGGAAAATGCATACAAGTCCACATTATGGAGAAGAATCCTGCATGATTCTCGAGGAAAAGGTGAATATGAGAAAGCTTCTGGAAGGGTTTCCAATTAATTAACGGTGATAATATTTAATTATTGATCATGCTAAATTCGTAATTACTTCCATAATATATTGCAAACTAATAAAAAGGAGAATCGTGTTGAGGGTTCTTGTATGTGAGACGAATCGAAATCCATATAAATATGTTTACCAAGAAAAAATGACACAAAAACAAGCGTTTTAAATAAGTACTTTTAATATTTCGAATAAATTTATGAAAAATAAGCAATAACTAGTTCAATTCACCGGGAAATGTTTTCCAGCAACATGAACTTCTTCTATCCCACCTAAACCTTTTCCATCAATTCCTTCCAATTCTGCACCTTCACTTGCTTTTCCCGTACATCTTTTTGGAGTACCACCAGAGTTTTCTCATTCTCGGTGATAGTGGCTTTCTCTTGTCAATTTCACCAGAAACGTATTCAACGTCGATATTTCCTTCTGCTGCAGTTTGGCTACATTTAAAATAAAGAAAGAATGTCATAGTTCGATCAAATTTATTTGGTTTTGCTCATCCAAATCTCTGCTAAGCAGTTTCGTTGTAAATATTATTTAAATATAAGATTATAATTACCCATACAGCTCCATCATCTTCTCCGCAACGGCTTTATGGGTTGCAATTTCTTCTCTAGGGTTTTGACCTCCTCGAGCATTCCACCAATAACTCCCTCTTCCGCTGTTATTTCCTCCTGCATCCGCCTCTTCGTCGTAAGTCCTGCGTTGACTTCCCCGTCAGCATTTGATGTTAGAAACCAAGGGTTCCCTCTGCGTTTGGGAACTGCTGGTACCGGCCTGCGTTAAAATTCCCAACACATGATTGTTTTTGTAAAAAAATGTCGTGGCTCAAATTATCTATTTCGTGTTAATTGGTAAAAAACTGGACTTACGGTGCCAGGGGAGCCACTGGAGGTTGCGCAGTACTAGATTCTCTTATAATTTCGTCGAGATTCCGTTAGAACTCTTTCTTGATGTCTTGCCGAAGTCAAATGACGTGTCAACTTATTTAGAAATGGAAATCCTTTTTCACAATGGGAACAGTACCAGCGATTGGCATTGGCACGGGCTCGAGTTCTCATTTCTAATAATTATGTACTTCTTTGCAGAATAATTAAAACACTCAAAATGTTCAAAGTTTGTTCAGAGTAGGATACAAAAGCTCAAATTATTTCGAAAACAGGTGAGTGTAAATACAAAATCTCATGTTGTGTTGCCCAAAAAGTGCGTGCTAAATGTTTTTTATGATGGGAGATCTATGCCTGTAGAGCTTGATTCTTTCCGCCAGTCATACAAGAGCATCTGAGTAAAATCATCGAAAGGAAAATAAGACACATGAGACATGCATTTTGTATATCATCCCAGAAGCGTAGCTCTAGATCTAGCTGGTTGGCACTCATTCTTGCACACCTTTGATTTACCTTGACTGCCATGCATATATATCTTTTGCTGGGAGGTGTAGATACGCCAACTTTCATTTAGACTTGTTGGGATTTTATGCAAATTCAACCTTTTTTGCTCTCACTGCATGTGCCTTACAACGACCTACTTCCAACTCTTTTTTACTCGTCAGTATTTTGCTGAAGGAATATGAGAAGCTCCAAATTATCATGGCATGTAGTACATGTAGAACTGAGAAGGTGCTTGTGGAATTTGGTAGGGATGCACTTCACTCTCGTTAAATGCTTATGTGGATGAATCTGCTGTAGATCAAACCGAGTGAAGGATATTTTACAGCTTTCGAAATACTTAAGCATATTTAGGTAGAGTTATCATAACTTGCTAGTGGACAATCGTCTCTAGATTCTGTGCAGCTTCATATCTAGGTCTTCTAGACCTGAAGAGATTGTGAGTAAAAAAGAAAGTTGAAGGTTTATTTGTTAGGCCTATTTTATGCTTATAAATAGTGCACAGAATTGTATATACGTTATTAAAAGCCTACATTTATCTGGTTAAGAGAATATTGAGGTTAATTACCGCATAACGATGTTAGTTTGTACGTCCTTCACTATCCCTAAAAATTGTAAACTTTACATGAAAATATGAAAGAAATTGCTGAAGCATATCATGTTGCGCCGTCACTATGCCATTCATGATATGAAGAAGGTTGTAGTTTCTATATTAGGTGTAATATGACTGACCACCATCCAAAGTCAATGCATAACTTCTGGACGAAGAAGAATTAAGCTCTATACATTTTCTTCTTTTCTTCAAATAAAGATTTATATAACCAAAATTAATTAACACTGGAAGAACCAGGCATACCTCAAATACTTACAGAGCCTCATGTTATAGATTCGCAGCAACAAAGGTAAGACCCTGGCTTCTCCATGGCCTTGGTATGGTATGCTTACCCAAGTTGAAAGTGATAGGCATGTAGATGCACCACAAGCACTGGAAATCCTTTTCATTTTTATATATATAAATATACATCCATTGTATATTCATTATGACCTATATTCAGTGCTCAATACTTCTGTTTGCTTTGTCATGCCCAATTGCCCGTACATTTCATTCATTCATATCTTGCATAGTCAGCAGAGTGCGTGTGATATAAACTCATTTTTTTGTGAGGAAGGAAGATAACAACGAAACATATATTTTGTCTTGAAACAAATATTTTATGTTGTGACAATTTTGGAAAGATGTCGTTTTCTTCAGAACGAATCTCAGGAAATCCAAATTTTCTTGACATTCATAAAATATAACTGCTGTTACCTGGTTTGGGAACTATAGTATTTAGGCAAAACTTTAATTTATAATTTAATCAGCTCATGATCCACGGATGGACAAGGAGGATGTTATGCCAAATAGCAGGAAACTGGCCAAAAACGGGGTTGACAAGGGAGGTCGACAAGGTTTCCATTGCATAGAAGACAAATGTGGCAAGTTATTTTATTCGAAGCGGATTTTCATGATCCACATGAAAAGGCATGAGAAAACTAAAGAAAATAGAGACGGGGAGAGTGACACTGAAGAAGAGGAGGCGAATGCTTGTCACTTGGCTACCAATTCAAGCGTGTGCAAGGAATTCCAAAAAAACCCGATTCTCTTCCAAGAAAATCCACAGGAACAGGGACTTTCCACCCAAAAAACCTGTCTATTCTGTTCGAAAGTGTTTAAGAATCCTCCCATTTTGCTGACCACATGAACCGCCACACGGGTGAAAAACCTTTCACATGCCCAACCTGTGAAAAACCTTTTGCATCCAAGAACGGTGTGAGGCAGCATCTCACATCCCACTCTAACATCAGAATCCACAGTTGTTCCAAATGCGAGAAGAGCTTCAAAAATTCAAGCTCTCTAAACTACCATAACAAAAGAGTGCATTCAGGTTCTGACTACCTGAAACATAAATGCTCCCAACCCTCCTGCGGAAAGGTGTTTACAATCCAGAGTCAATTGCAAAAGCACACGTTGACCCATAAAGCTCCTTTGGAGCGACCACATCGTTTCTGTCACCTGTGCAATTCTACTCGGCATTTTTGACAGACCACGGATTCAGGCGGCATTTTGAGAATCCATCACAGCGCCACTCCTGCTAATCAGTGCAATTTCTGTCGAAAACTGTTTGAATCAAGGGAAAAGCTACTGGAGCATGTAAGGGAAAGTGGGCACAACAAAGAGAAGGAGTTCAGCTGTGTCATTTGCAGTCAACACTTCAGTCTCCGCAAGTGTCTTCAGAAACATTTGAAAACGAATTCGCACATTGTGAAAGAGTCTCTGTACAAAATTACGGTGAATAATAAGGAGATGCTTAAAGATTTGGTCAAAAACCGGATGTACTTGACTGCATCCTTTCCTTGCAAAAAGTGTGAATCTACTTTTTCCACAGTGGAACAGCTCCAAAAGCATGTGGATTCAGCCCATAATTCGGTAGCAAAAGAGCGTATGTTTATTTGCCAGGTGGAGGGTTGCTCCAAAGCTTGCTTGACCCAGAAAAACCTCTCACTCCATATTGATGAAGTACATAAGCAAGTTCGTAAGGCGAAGTGTGGAAAGTGTGGACAAATGTTCAGGAGGGGCTCCCATCTCACCGCCCATTTAAAGACCAAGTGGGCTTGCGCAAAAGCCAGAGGAGAAGTTCAACCTGGAAGAAAAACTATTTGGAAGGCAAAGCGGGTCAAGACGGAGAAATGCAAAAGCTACCCAAAGTTCGGAACAAAGACAATGCCTTCTCAAAAGATTAGGAGTTCCGAGAGACTCAGAAGCAAGGGAAAGAAGTTTGATTGATTTTGTGTAAAATATGTAAATACTTATTAATTGCTACACATTATGAAGAATAAATATAATATTAGTTCAGAAATATAATTCAATTAATCCTACTTGATTTACTTTTACACACATCGAGGGCAACTGCTTACTTTTTTGCTTTTCATTTTTCACATTCGTTTCATTAATCAAATATTTAAATGCTATTATTTCGACCTTTCAAATGGTATTTTCTGCTCATAAATGGGATTTGAAAACCACTGCCGTTCTTGAGTTACAGTTTTTGGTGTGTACCTCAAAATACATGCTCAAAGTTATAAAATGTTGCTTGTTTGGAAGTTTTAATTAAATGAGCATTGAATTCATTTCATAAGTTTGTTTTCATGCAAAAAATGAAAGTATTTGAGTCTCATATTGGTTTTTCATAATATGGATAACGTGATAAGGCATACTCATTACGCATGTACTGAATTTGCTCATTAAAACCTTTCTTGGTCTGTACTCATTGCGAGTGAAATGTAAAACGTCTTTGGAATGATACATGGAAGTAAGGTATTAATTATCATGCACGAAATGACAAGAGTAAGAAATAGATGAGAGAGCGAAAACTGCAATGTAATGTATATGGAAAACTGGGAAAGTACTTTTTTGTATACTCACCACCTCTCCAAAGAAGAGAGCAGACTTGAGTTGAGTATGAGTTGGAAATGAATGAGCGATACCTCTTCCCAATTCTGTCTAGTGGTCAGTCAGCAAAGCAGTAGCTGCGAGACTCTCATACTTTTTCTCTCTTCTCCAAAAAATATCCACCCACTTTGTGCAAGTTGGAGAATAAGAACATCACCGAAAAAAAGTGAAGTGTGTTTTAATTACAAAATTAATTAACCTATTCATTCAACACTCAATAAATCATGGACTGCAACGAGGGAAACGCAGAAATGACGACATTGACGCCAATGCAGCTGCCCGCTGATTCTTCCCTTGATGAAAACGCCAATAATCAGGTTTTGTGAATGAATTTGAAGTGGTCAAACAATTGACTCGCTAAAAATAGTGACACAGTTTGTGATACTGATGATACAAATACAATTTGTAGGTGCTTCCGCAATGCTCCACGACGAGTCAGGATGAGGCGCTCAAGGTCGCTGAAACTTTTTGCAAAACTTATTACGAAACTGTGCAGAAGAAACCACATGTAAGCTCAAAAACTGGATTCCTCATCAGTTTTTAATCATAGTCATCAATATTGAGACTAATCCAACATTTTTCTCCACGTTTCAGTTGGGTGTCGCAGCTCTACCTGGACACACCCGTGATGATCTGGGACGGGAATCCGATACTGAACCAGCAGCAAATTCAGTCGTTTTTTGAGCAGTTGCCGTCACTAACATTCAGCTGATGGCGTTGGACTGTCATCCAGCAATCGGTAATTAAAACTGTAATATTTATGTCATATTACTGAATTTAAAAAAAAAATGAATCCTTTTCAAAAGTCGAGTGATTTTCAATGATCATAGATTTTTTATTTTATCTTTTAGCACTTGCAGTTGGATCGAGAAAGACGTTTTTTATCAAGGCGGCTGGTCTCTATCGCGTTTCTGGACCAGGAAGTCAGAAACAGTTCACTCAGGACATTGTTCTCACTGCGGACGGGAACAAGTATAAAATTGCGGTGGACACGTTCCGCACCAAGCACCCAGAATGATAAGTGGATATAGTTTCAGGTCAACAAGAAAGCAAGACAACAACCTGAGTATCTTTTCTTCATAATTAATTGTTATGAGTATGAGTTGTTGGAGTTGTTGAGTAACAAATATCAATGAAAATCAGTTCTACTTACAATTAGGTTTATTTATAACGTAGTGATACCGGTCGTGACGTGACATAAATCTGCCTATATGCTGTAAATGTATCGTGAAACGTTTATATAATAAATTGCAACTTCATAAAAATGTGCTTACATAAACCTTTTTATTTAATATATCTCTCTTTCGTGATTGGGTACAAAACAAAAGTAGTTTGCTGCTTCTATCAATAACAATTCATGATGTATATAATTTTGGAAAAAAGATTCTGTGAGCGTATAATCTCCGATGAGCTGATAGTATTAACTTGCTCGCAAGCTGAATTTACCCATCTCTGCTTTAGCTGTCTCCTCTAGCAAAAACTAACGCAATGTGTGTATGAAGTACTAGAAAGGGAACTGTTGGAAAGTTCCTTGCAATGTTGCGTTGTGTAAATCCTCTGTTTCATTTTCAATGCGAGGCATCATGCATCATATCTACTTAGCTGCCCAATAGGTTGTTCAATTACTTTCGGTAGCCACATCCTAACAAAGAACGAGTCGGTGTGATACAAAGTTATTGAATTGTGAAAAAAAGAGGATAGGTAGTTTGTAGCATTTTGGAAGAAAAGCAAGGACTGCATTCCCTTCTCCATGAGTCTTGATACAAACGAGCGCAATACACAAGAAAACTACCTGCATTATTGAGATTAGACTGTTTTCGACTTTCAACAAAGAGGGAAATAATACATTGGCTACCAAGCTTTTACTAAATTATATTCCTTTGATTATTCAATTTACGATTTAAATGCTTGATTAACTCTAGCTTTGCGTATTGTTAGACATTCTTATTTAAGCTTGTGACTGATTTAAATTTCAACTTCCATCTACTTCTTGTGTTTATTCAGATTTTCTCATAAGAATGGATATGAATCCGTTGCAGCAGATGCATCCTGAAGATGTGAGTGGTCATGCCGAGCTGTGTCATTACCGCCGATTCGTTGAAGAGGACAGAGAAAGTCGTCTTCAGACCCAAGCCATAATAGAAGAAGAACTCAAGACAAAGTACTCGGCTGAAACGGTTCTTGCTCGCCCAGGTTCAAGGAAGAGAAAGAGGGGTGCCCGCAAACCAGCAGCTGCCAAACCCAAGCCGCTCACTACTGATGAGGAGGCGATGGTAATGAGAAAGTGGAAGAGGCTATTGCACCCAACAGCCTCATTCAATGGTACTTGCAAAGCCAGCGCGAGGAAGTTCAGCGGGCTAAAGCTTGGTTACAGCAACGTTGTGAATGTGCCAACCAAAAGGTAAAATATAGATATAAGATGGGTTAAAACACAACTTTAATTTCGTATTTAATTTTTTGTCATTTTATGAAGATGGACGTTGACACTAATGTTGCATCTGGAAATTCGATGAACGAGAGCAAAAAGTTGATCCAGATGGATGTAAATTGGAGGAGCTTTTGGCCGGAGGCGAAGATGCTTGGATGGAGGAAGGTGGCTTTTTATTTTTCTAAATCTTTGGAGATGAGGGGATTCAGTATTAGTAGCAATGGCTGTGATAGATGAAATACGTGGGCGTTGTATGAGAGCTGCTTTCACCGTTGAGTACTTCGATTAATGTATGTTTCAATTTAATTGCGCTCATCTTTATAACCAGAAATGTCGATATAGTTCGGTCGAAAACATGTGATAATAAAATAAAGCAGCTTAATTGCTAAACTTTAATTACATTGCTGGCAAATAGTATTCTAAAAGTCTTCAAGTATTTATCTGTATCATCATCATCAAAAATCATATATAATATTAAATACTGAGCTGATTTTGTTTCAACATTTATGCCACATTTGCAAACAGTTATTGCATTTGATATTGATTTTTCATTTCCACCATCCCTATTGAATTCAAGAGAATTTCAGCCATCTGAATATGGTAGATGTTTTGTAATCTCACAATAATAAGAACAAGACGTTATCTGTTCTTTTTTTGTTCCATTGTATTTTGTAGCTACGAATGGAGGCATTTGGTTCACATTTCCAACTTTCAACATAAAGCTTGCTAGTCATGAAGACTCTGGTTTAATTGCATTAGAATATAAACCGTCATATCCTTTTGAGTTGTAAACTTCTTTACTTACAATTTAAACGCATTTAGCATCTGTGGTTCCGTTTAGTCTATCATCCAGTAAACTTGAAATTACTGAAGAGTAAGTTAAGCAAATTCAAGAGTCAGCTCACTCAAACGGTTACCAACAAATTCAGGGTCTCCGTGCTGGTGTGAGTATGGATATGTTTAAGCAAATATTTAGATGACTGTTACAAAATGGGGCGAAATATTCGTCAGGTCCGTTTTATAGAGGTGTACCTATTATTACCTAGCATCCATTCACTTTATGTGATTTCCAATGCTACATTTTTATACCTTGTTAAACGTGCATGGATTAATCTTTGAGTACTTTTTTCATTCTCTCATATATATATATATATGCATGGCTGTAGTCGGATTACCGTAACGAAGTGTATATTTACAAATATTCCATAACCATTCCGGTCTTGTAGCTGAGCAGCAGATGAACATTCTCTTTCACTACACATTCCTTTCTGACTTTTTATTAAAAGTAAATACACAAGACATTTTACAGCAAAGAAATCGAACATAAATTCAAATAAATCATTTTTCTAAAGTGATCCAACTTGGTAAACGGCTTATCATATCTGACGTTAGTTATCTGTCTGTACTGTAATGACCGACGCTGACAAATCGCACTCTGTTGTTTGGCGAAACGCTTTTGCCGAAGAACGGGAAGAGTCGGAGAGTGATATGGTGAAAATTGAGAAGTTTCGAGCCCGATTTTTGAAAGCAGGTATGAACAAACTTTAAAGAATAAAATATTTAGACTCTTCTTAACAAATTACGTTTTTACTTTACAACGTTAAATTATTTTTAGCTGCTGAGAAGAAACCCTTAGCTCGTTGATGGCGAAACATTCAACCCACAACAGTTAGCAGCAGAGTCCAGCAGTGCTGATAAGGATTACTTTGAGGAGGTTGCGAAGAACATGGAAATATGTGAAGTTTCCTCAACTACTGATGAATTATCATCTCAACCATCATTGAAAGACTCTTCCAAGAAATTGTGATGCAAGAGAAAACAAAGCATGAAAAAAGGAAAGCTGCCAATGAAATTTTGGAGGAGGGAGCCAGTGAAAGTAGGAATGGTCCTGAGAGCAATTCCAAGGACAATGGATTCTCACTCACATCTGCTAAACGGAGAAAAGCAGAGAGCAATCCTACTCCACTCAATTTTATGACGATTGATAATGCTCTTTCTCCAGTTCCAGACACAATGGATACACAACACGACACAGGTGATGAGGCTGGAAGCGGAGATTTCCAAACGGAAGGAGAAGAAATGGATTTCGTACTGGAGCTTGTACTCATTGCAAATCCATATCAGCATAGGAGTGAAGAAACGTCCGACCATTACACCGATCAAAGCGAAACTTTTTCTGATTTCGATTACGAGGAGTTGACTGGGATGCTGGACGAGTGTCATAGCTTTAATCGTGATAAGCGGCTGGAGACTGACTGTAATCCCCGAGCTTGGACAATTGAGGAGAGCACCGTGTTCAATATTTTGCTAGTTACGGAAGATCAATCGTTGGGCAAAATGAGAATATTCATCTGAGACATCAGCTGAAGCATTGTGAGTAATACTTAGATGAGGATAAATG
>LJIJ01004968.1:0-13062 GCA_001718145.1 Orchesella cincta
TGAATTGAGTAGACTGATGATTCGGTCCTTCGGAATGGAATTTGGTCTGAATAGTCATATCCCGGATAGCCAGTTGTCTGGAGTTTGACAACTATGCTTGTGCCCAATATTTCCACGCAATTGAAATGAAAATCAGCAGGACAGAGAATATCAGTATGACCAAGCCATTTTGACTTTTTTAAAGAAAATGTAAAATGTATGTACTATTGGTTGAACAGTTTGCCTCGGATTGTAAAATTTTTTGTTCGTGACATTTTATTTTATACTGACACTATTTATCGTGTTATGTAATAGATCTTAACTGATCTTTTTGAAGAAAAAGCGATTGAATGGAATCAACATTGATGCTTATATTTATATCATTGTGTGGCTTTCCAAGAAATCATGCATATTATGGCATGATCACTGATATATCAGTGATAAATGTGAAATTTGTTGTTGGCCGTTTACGTCTTGTAAGCATTAATCATGAAAGCAATCGCGACATTTAAGATGTTTTAATTCAATCTTTTTTTGGCTTGAGAATTGGAAAAATCTTTTCTACGAAAATTCATTATATAAATAGGGTTTACTTGGAATATAAATTACATAATATTATTATTACCATATTTATTTGTCAAAAGTTTGAATAAAACGATCACAGTCATACATTTAATTTAACCTGGTTATAAAAATTGATATGTTCTCTTAAGCAAGAGTTTTTGCAGATTTCACAATGAACTGAATTAGAGAATAATCCAGTTCTAGCTCCTTCACATATGATCTTTATCAATCGTCTTTCATTCATGACATTTTTGAAAAATGCTTATATGATAGAACCATCACTCCTTTCACGTCATCTGTTATGTATGGAACAAACCATATAATTCTTGTGGAACAGAGTAACAGTATTAGAGACTATTAAAACCTTAGAGTTGAAAACACTGCCAAAATAAAATTCACGAATGCAACAAAAATTGAAATCAACACAATCTTCATTTTTCTAAATATTTCGTTAATTCTTGAAACCTATGGAAAAGATCGATGGGTAGGATGGACTCGTTACACCACCACAACGGTATTTGAAAAATAGATAATTAAATTTTATATACAAGAATTCTTCAATGTTAAAGTCATAAAATACCTATGAAATATCCACAGGAAAACGCTTGTTTTTCAAACTGCGAGCAACGTGGGCAGGACTACTTTTGGTGCTATGCGGAGAAATCTTGGAAAAATGATGTAAGTAATCAAATATTTTTAGAGTTTCAATTCGACCTCATTACTACCTACTCATTATTTATTATTCTTTGAAGATGGACAATGGGCTCACTGCTCACCTGAAATTGCAACTGACTACTTAGGGAAGGAATGTGTGAGCACATGTAAAAGCATTTCTACTGGTGGCTACACGGACGCGCAACAAGAATTGGATATATTGCAGGCGAACAAAACAGCCCGATGAGCACATCGCCGTAGAGCGCTACTTCACTCGATACGGGGACCCGTGCGTGAGCGATTGTGTCTATGATGGAAAGCATACAGTTGGTGCTACAGGGACTCCAAGGGCCATTGGACTTTTTGGCAGTACGAAACCAGGATACGACGTGAATGGAAAAGAGTGTGAGGATCAGATTTGCGACAATATTGGGGAAAGGTATAGCTGGTGTTATCTCAAAGGGAAGGCCGAAGCTGGAACTATTGTGGAAGGTGAGGCGTCTCCTCTGAATGCAGTACACGTATCTAGGCACCAAATGTGTCTCACCTTGTGAAATGGACGAGACGGGTCACACAAAAGTGTTACGACGCTACAAAAAAGAACAGCTTGTGTTCTCCGGACGGAATACGCTGTGATAAACCATGCTACCAGCGTGTGACTCAATGGGAGAAGGGATCTGGGGAGCAGAAGCCTTTCAACTGGTGCTACACTTCGAAGGATAAAATCTCCGAGTGGAACTATTGCTCGATAGTATGGGACGATCTTGTTGAACTGCAAAATACTAATGATGGTAGTTTTACGTCTAGAAAACCATTGGGAAATAATCAGCCCTACCCTATTAATTTAGTCAATATGTCGCTTACGAGAACCAACAATAGAGCCAATCTTTTTAACATTCATGATGACCAGACTAGCAGGAGAGCTACAGTTTTTGAAGTCTTGCCACGAACCGGCGGCCTAACACCACATCCTACTGACAGGGAAATTATCGGTTGGGCGAGACGCTGCTTGACTCGTTGGAGAGATGCAAATTTCCCTATATCTGACGCAAACACAATTAGATTGGCGATAGGGGGAACGAATCAAAATGGGGTCAGGTTGGATCAACAGAGCAGGTACTCAAGGAACGGGATGCCATATTTAAATTTACAAATGCAAGTAAATGAGCCAAGGCAGCCTGGACATTCAACTACAATCGCTGAGGTTCAAGTGCCCGTGGAGATTGCCCAAAGAGTCCCGCGTTATGTTGTAGATGCATTGTTGAGGAGTTTGTATGAGGCTTACGCTGTCCACATTTTCGTTTTTAACTATGCCAAAAATAGAAGATCCAAGAGGTCATTCGAATTTGATACAGGGTTTGGCAACAACTCCGCTCTGTTAAACATTTTAAACCCACTTTGAAGCATCTTAAAAAGTTAAAACTTTCTTTGCGTTATGTGTACCTAAATATAATTATGGATAATTGTGTAAATTTACACTCGTTGGTTTCGTTGAAGGAATATTTACTTTAATGAGCTCGTATCAACAATTTTTGAGCACACTATGACCATCTAAAAGGAATTGTGCAAACTGGGAAAAATGTTATTTATTAATTTCCTTATATTTCTACTTCTCTCATTTATAATAATATTATTGATTATGTTATAATACATTAAAGCAAAAACTTCTTTCATCAAATTTTCTGAATACATCATTTTTGCATTGAGCTTGTGAAGAAACTGTATCCCTGCTAGCGTTTTAAATTGAATTTAAAATCATTTACATGCAACAACTTTCACTTTGAATGAAGCAATATCTTATTCTGTAAGAGCAATGCTACACATTTCCATTGCTGCAGCAGGCTCTTCAACAAACAGTTTTCGGTAATTTTCCGACTCTGTGAGAAGCTTTCCTTTGCTGAAACGTTATCATGAAATTCTGCAGCAATGAGCATCATCAATGAAAATTAAGCCAATTTTGGATTCGTGATCACTTACCTTTTGAGTACGTGAATCATTTGTATCTTTAGCTCAGCATACTTTTCAATGCTTCTAGAAAATCGATATAAATCCAAGGCTGAATTCACATCATACCATTTACTAGCTTTTTTGTAAACATGTCAACAAGGTGTTCCTCCAATGAAACAATTTCGTATTTATGAGCAAGCTGAAAAAGCTCCACGGCAAGTATAGAGCACTGAAATGGCATCGTTGCGTCCAACGTATAAGGTATGCAGCATGGCCTTGACACAGTCCTCGGAAATATCAGGCATTTCAATACGAACTGCTTTTGCATCCTTGGAACCATTTCCCAACATTGATGCAAAAATGGAACTGTTTACTAAAACAAATTCATAAATTATTGATTTAACACGTGTTTTAAAAAAATCCGATTTAAAACTAACCTGCAAGATAACTTCGATGACATTGGAGTACGGTGCCGTTACTGCACACAATGGAAGCATCCGTATGAAGCTGACGCGTGAGCATGTTGGAGCAGGTGCTTCGAAGTTTCTGCAAAGTCTCGTATGTGATTTATGCAAAGGTCATCAATGGCAAACCAAACACTTACTGTCATATTCGAAACAATGTCACTCTTCGCCCTGTGATTGTTGCATGTTTCAATAAAATTTTCTGGAAGCGGAATCTCTATATCATCGCAAAAAGCTCCAAGATTAGAGCAACTTCCGTTAGTTGCTATCGGATTTTTAGCTACTTCAAGCTCTTCTTGAAGGGCCAATTCTGAAAAATCAATTGTGACATTATCAAGAGAAATTAACAGGTGAAATTTTACCGTGATATGATTATAAAAATACCTGAAGTTTTGTATTGCTTGTTGAAATTTGCAATTTGTCCGGAATATTTCCACCTCTCCTCCCTGAATTAGCTCGTTGAAGTTGACCTCCAATATGATTTTGGTTTCTTTCCCACACAACTGTAACAGCTTTTCTAGCAACTTTCCATGAATTTTATGCACGTTTTCGTGGGAAAAGTTGAGACATACGGAAATGAATGCATAAATCGCTGAAATTTTGAAAACATTAATAATATTAAAAACAAATACATATATCCTTTAAATCCGCACTGTCTAATATTTAAACCCAATTGATGTATAGCTTTCCAATACTTTTTCATACCTTGAAACATCATCTTTGTTTATTGCTGCAATTTTTCGTACTCCAAGAATCCTCCTGATTTGCTTGCAGTAGCTTTTTAAAATTTCTTGAGAACTCAGCTCCTCCTCCGATGGTTCAACATTGGTTGCCAAAGATATTTGCCATCTCCAGCTGGATTCCCAGCTTTCTTTACCGATCCTCAGGTTTACAGGGTGATTTTTCACAATAGATATCAACATGTTGAATGTAAAATCTGTATATTTTTAAGTGTCGCAAACTTTTAAAAACTCCTCGTTTCAGCGTATTTGCCTTCCCAGCGGTGATAATGTCGTGTAGACTGGGCGAGTATGAAAATGAAACTAGTTCATATCAGTCGAGGTTTGCTGGAACAATTGTTCAGAGTGATGATAAAGTGGATTTAATTGGTATCATGACAAACTCTTGCCCATACAATATACCTAAGAGCATCTGCGTTTTATCAGTATTCAAGCAAAGAACCAACTTGAACAGATCATTACCATCAGCGTGCGTAGCATGACAATGACAATATTATGATGTTTGTATCATTTATGCAACCTTGAACCATCATAATGCATATTATTAAAACTTTTACAGTTCTGTTCTAACGAGGCCACTTTGATGTTTACATGAATTCTCTACAACAAAAATTGAAAGTAATGAACACTAATTATAACACACTGGAAGCTTTTGAATGCATTTTGGGTACAACAGTCAGCAAAACATATTGAATAATATTGTGCGGACCAAATAAATTTTTGCTGGTATTCTGCAACAGAAACTGCAAACGAACTTTTTGTAGTGACACGTAAACACTTTATAGAATCTTGTATGTCAACATTTTACAAATATGTTTGTGCTTACATGATAGAACCCGACTTTGGCATGTCATCTACTTCCAGAAATACATTCACCCTTATCTTAAGGCCCCATGGCTGCAGATGTGCGTTCCAAAGCTCACCACATCCTTAAGGAACCTTGATGCTCGTTGCCTCACAATACGGTGTACTCAAACGAGAGAACATAAAACATCGCGTTGAATGTCCAGTTTGGTGGTTTGAATCATTTCTTGTGATGTGTCTGTATTTAAAATCAGATACGGTAAAACAAGATAATTGAAAGGTACACCTTTGACCAAATCCTATTCCCTAGTTTTATTTTTTTTTTTATATTAAACGCATATAACATGAATTCATACGCTCTTTTAAACCTACCGGTTTGAAAAGTCGTGTTGAAAGTTTTCAGTGTAGAAAGCTCATGCACAAATTCAATAGAGAACAGACCTTCAGCTGGTTTCACTTCACGGCGAACGCGACTAGGATGCTCAACAACTCCAAAACACTGCTCCAACTTCAATTTTTAGATTTTTTCCACAAAACGTTTGCAAATGCTCAAAGATTGGTACATGAAGCGTAAGACCAGCATTTGATCCATTCCACTTCAGATGAGCCCACACCCTAAAACATTTTACAACTCAAAATTTGAAAATCATTTTAATCGTGAAATAGAAAACATGAATACCATCAAAATTCAGTTTTTAACAGGCAGGTAGAACTTTTTAAAAACGAACATGTTGAGTTTTTTGCAGTACCTTTGCACAATTTCACTACCAGCAAAAGCGGTGGGCTGTCCGTAAGGTGTCAAGTTTCCATCACGTAAAGTCCTTTCCCAATGACGCTCATTAATCCCAGTCACATTGTAGGAAAGGGGCAATCTCATTATTTCGTTTTCAATAACATATATAAACATCTTGTACTGATCTATTTTGATATGGAAACAAACACAATTTGGGTGAAAAATGTTGACTTACTTGGGAGACAACACAATGTAAATGAAGGATTAAAAAAGACAATCAACTAATACCAATATACTGATATTCGGTAATAACGACATTTTACAAACACAAAAAGTGCGAAGTAGAAGAATAGAATGTGAGCTGCAATTACCTGGTTTCTCGAAAACCACTGTGAAGGTATTCACAAATGCCATCTTTCTCGGTACTCATGTGTTTTCTTCTTGGCATTGTCCTTGGCGTCGCGTAAATTGTAATAATGGAAATAAAATAGATTATGCTGCCGAAACCATAAACCCAGGCATGATTTTTAATAAACCATTTATACACACAGTTGTATACCCAGATTTATGCGTTATTGGCATTTTTCTTAAATTCAGCGTGCAATATACATATTAACAATTGTTCCTAGTATATTGTTTTTGGTTGTTTTCGTCGCATCATTACGTTCGGCTTATTACATTGCATAACTTTCGAAAGCTTTGACTTTCTTTCAATTCCAGTTTCAAAAGTTAATGGCTAAGGTCAAATCTAAAATAAGTTCTCTGGTCAAAAGTCAAATGACTTTAAATCTAATGTTAGATTATCAATTGTTAGTAAAAAATTAAATTAGCATAGCTTAGAATGCGACATATAAATATTTAACCAGCATCGTAACGAAACAACAATTGGTGTCTTGATGTTGACACACAGTTCTGAGTCCTAAGATATCAAATGCCATTATTTTTTTGTTAGTTGTATAAATTTCTGTATTTTGTTGTGGAAATCAAATTACTGACAGTTAATCGCAAACGTAATTCAATAAGGTTTTATGCAACGACAAAAATATGTGCATGAGGGTTTTTAAAAATTGGAGTCGGGGAACATTGATTCGTTAACTGTTAACATATTTTTGTCTCTCAAAGTCTAATATTAAGCTTAAATAGCTATAGCGGAACAGTTTTGGAATGTTTGACTTAGAAATCTATCGTTTTGTTACCAAAGTTACCCGTGAAATAGTTTAACATCCATAAAACGTTTAAAACCAATTCAGCTAAACGCATTCAATTACACATAAACTGGTTTCTAAAAAAATTATTCCAAATTGGGGATATAAATTGACATTAACTTTGCTAATTCGACCTAAAATGCCGGGATTTTCCATCCCACCTATTTACGAAACCGCTCTTGTCGAATTATATTACCTGTGTCAACATAAATTTTGTATAATTTCATAATTTTTTAACCCTTTTAAATAGTTATTATCCCACCCTGATTTAAACCCATAACGTTGTAAAACCCAGTCCACGTTTCATATCATATCGAAGCAGTTCTGCATAAAATCTACCATATTTCTAGCAAGGCAAAATGGACAAGAAGCCCCTGATCTGGAAATCATTTGATCTGCATCATTTCATGTTTGGCTACATGTATCCCTATCTGCTCCATATGAATTCTCAACATCGAGTGATCGAAACCCATCCTCGTAACTGGAAGCTAATTCCCTGGCTAACAACCGGAGTACTTGAAATTTCCTGCCTTGGAATACCCGCAACTGTTTACATTCTAATCCGCGAAACCTACTTCCCGCGTGGCGATACATCCCTGATTAAATTCTCAATCTTTATTTTCTTGCTTGTGGGTAACATTGTTCCACTCGGATGGGTGTTCTGCCTCTGCTTAGCGAATCATACATACCGGCTTTCAATCAAATTCTGAAGTGGGAAATGCAACTTGAAAATGGTAAATTGTAAATTAATAAATTAAAAATGGCAATAGGTCTAAAATACCACTAAATTCTAATTTTACAGATTTTCCACATATCGCAAACTCCATCCAACAGGAGGATGAAAAGCATCCCGATTTCACAGGAATCTGTCTATGCCTCATAGTAGTATTCATGGGAAGCTCGTCTCTCGGTCTAACCCTTATGCTCTCATTTTGATATGGATCAATTCCAGTACATCATGGAAGATATTCTCCCTCCTCCAATGGAACGAGAAGCTCTACTTCACATTCTCCTCCCACTTTTCATCCGCTTCATACTCGTTTGGTCAATTGCTCTTGAAGGCTTTCGAACCTTGTCGTACTCTTTCCTTCTCACTGCATCATATGTGATTACAATCACCCATGGACTCAGAATCCTTGCAAAGGTCACCTCTCCTTCCGAATTCTTCTTTCGATACACTCAAATCCGAATGACGAACCTGGTAATTCGGCACACCCTAGGCTATATTGCAGCATTACTTATAGGTTCGGGCCAAGTTTCCACTGTGGTTCTACTCTGGATGACTGTGAATGGTTATGAGCATTCCCCCTCTTTTTTTCTGTTTCTGATGTTTCCTGCAATGGCTTTCATTATAATTGTATTCACCATAATTATGTTTCAGCAGTCCATTGCCATCTTTGAGAATTCAAATGAGTTGGTGGAAATGTGGAAAATCGGTTGCATTGCAGAACTCCAAATGGAAAAAATGGAGACCAACTCAAAATCAATCCCGATATCAAGAGGATGGGAAAAGCTCAAAGACCTATTAAAATGACAGTTGGAGAATTGATAATCATCAAAAGAGGATTTCAAATTGACTACTTGAGTCTCCTTATGAATAACTTTACGAATGCTGTGCTAGTGATTAAGATTTAGTAGTTCTTTGCGTCACAAGCCCGTTTCCTTATAAATGCTCATCATGGTATAATGGCATTACAGAACAAAATAATAACCCAGCTATACTATTGTTCACAGAAGTTCTTAAACTCAATATTATTTTAATAACGATTTTTTATAATGTAGCAATTTGTGGAAGATTAGTTTTATGACTAAAATTACACAACAAAACATGAGCTTTTTCGGCTTTCACTCTATTATTATTTTATTTTCAGCCACTAGTTTACATCGATTATTTTTATTTAAAGGTATTACAGTTTAGAAGCGCAAAATTTTCAAATTTGAAACAAATTCCAGTGGAATCACAAAAAATGTTGTGTTAATAGTCAATAAAGAAAACGCCAATCATGTTTAAACTGTGAAGAATTGATGTAATCAAAATAATTGAACTTCAAAAAATAATCATTTAAGCTCCACTAAATAAGACAACCAAAACTAAAATACAGATATTTCAAATCCGTACACGAATTGTTCCTTTTCCCATTGTACATGTTTATTAGTTGATCTTGGATTGTTTTTGAATTAATGCTTGTTGTAATATAGCAATTTGGAAATTGTCAATATCCCTTAAATTACTAAATTATTACAAACTGCTGTTATTGTTGTAATTTAGACACTAGTCATCAATCATTTTTATGTGGAAGCGGTGGTTATACGCAATTTAAGTCAAAGTGTTTCAGGATCCTCCTGATATAACCAACGAAAATCCACCTTGTACATTCCAGAAGGAAAAATGTACTGAAACCATATTCATTTAAAATTGAATTTGGACCAAGGTCTGTGAGAACCAAACTTTAAATACAATCATAAAAAACCTTTTTTCAGGTGCGTTACATTAATCTTTCTACCCAGTCCACAAATCCATCCATTCTAAATATGGATAAGGCTCTAATTTGGAAAGCTTTTGAGCTTCACGACACCATGTTTGGTTATATATACCCCACACTGCTTAAGATGGACCATAAAGAACGGGTCATAGCTAAACACAAGCTAAATTGGAAACTACTTCCCTGGCTATCAATCGGAGTGTTTGGAATCGCATTCGTGGAATCCCACCCATTTTGTACATCCTCATCAGAGAAATGTACTTTCACCGAGGCAAAATATCTGTTGTAAACATCACCATTTTTATTGGAGTTCTCGTTGCAAATATGCTCCCACTTGGTTTGTGCACTTTACCCCTGGTCACCAAGGATTATATTCCAGCTTTCAATCAAATTCTCCGATGGGGAAAAAGGCTCGAAAATGGCAAGCAAAATAATTTATTTTAAGTTTTTCATTTTACTAATTAATTTTTTTAACTGTCTCAGATTTCCCCCAAATTGCGAAATCAATCTGGATGGAGGACTCCCGAAAGCCAGATCTCATCGGTTTGTTTCTTTGCACAACTGTGGTTTTCTGTGGCATTTGCCCTCTTGGCATAACCCTCATCGCTCTATCTTTCAACATGGACCAATTCCAATACATTATCGACGATCTGCTTCCAGAACCATCACAACGAGAAGCTTTCCAGCACATTGTAACTTCCTCATCCGTTTCGTGGTCACATTTCCTCTAGTGCTTGAAGGACTTCGAACGCTTTCCCATTCTTCCTTCTCACCCATCTACGTTTATGCTATTACTCACGGTCTCAGAATCCTTAAACAATTGCAATCTCCGTCCCAGTTCTTCTCCGATACACCCAAGTTCGCATGGCAAATCTGGTAATAAGAGGCACCTTGGGATACATCGCAGCTTTGTTTATTACTGCTGGGCAGATATCAACTGTAGTCACATTGTGGATGACTGTCAAAGGCTTTGAGCATGTCGATTCTTTGGCTGTTTTTATGATTTTTCCTATTATGGCATTCATCGTGATTGCTTTTACAATTATAATGTTTGAACAAGCTATTACCATATTTGAAAGGTCAAACGAGCTGGTAGGAATGTGGAAAATTGGATGCGTTGCCAGAACTAGAGCTCTGAGATGGAACTTATAAGCTCAAAATTAACCCGAAATACGAAGAGTAGCTAAAGCACAAAGACACATTGCGATGACCGTTGGCGGGCTGAGAATTATCAAACAGGTTTCAAATCGAGTACCTGAGCCTTGTCATGGATAACTTTACAAATGCTGTGCTTTAATTGTTGTTTTGATGACCATATATTTCGAAAATAAATAGCAATTTTCTTCCTTTGTTAAAAGCAAAACTTTTCTGTTGTTCAAATGCATGTATGTTAGAGACTCAATTGTAGCTCTTTAAGACACGTCCGTCGCATCGTGCAGAGATCCTTATTCTTGACATTGTCCTTGTATACTACAGTTGGCTAGAGATCAGACGGGAGCCAGAATAATGTTTGCTTTTACAGTGTCATATCCCACTGCTACGGGATATTCTCTCTTCTCCAAACTATTGCTGATCCTGTCTGATGTTGGCCAGTCTGCCCTCCTTCAGCTAACAGGAATATCATTAACAGCATAATCGAGAAAAGTGTCTTCTTCGGCATAACAACTTGCGAAGATAACGCTGAGCCAACCCTTTTCCGAGATTGCTCGCTTGAAGTAGGTACCTCCGCTGGCTTCTGCATTTCTTGCACACCAAGCAGATTCCTCTTCTCCTCAAATTTTACTCTTACAAAGAGATTTGGTTAGCAGGTCTGCTGGTTGATGTGTATCAGGCAGATGCATAATTTTTACAGCTTTTGCAGCTGCTAAATCTCTGACATAATGATGTCTCACATCAATATGCTTCGTTTTTTGATGGAACTCTGGATTATGAGCTAACTTCATAGCTGACTGGCTGTCAGTATAGAGTGTCACTGGCCCATCCATATCCATGTTCAAGTCTTTATACATCCGGGTTAGCCATACTGCTTCCTTTGCTGTAGCTGCCAATGCTACATACTCTGCTTCTGTGGACGAGAGTGCGACACAGGTTTGTCTATTGCTAAACCACACAATAGGAGCATGGTTATACGTAAATACGCAACCTGTTGTGGATCTTCGGCTGTTTTTGTCCGAAGCATAGTCAGCATCCGAATAGCCGACCAAAGCACTTCCACCATTATCTGAGTTTCCTTTGAAGAGTATACCCATGGTCTTTGTTCCTTTCAAGTATCTCAAGACATTTTTCGCTGCATTCCAGTGCTGCTCCTCATAACTTGTCAGAAATCGTGACAAGTAACTTACAGGATATGCGATGTCTGGACGTGTTACTCTTGATATGAATAACAACGACCCAATCAGATTTTGGTACTCATATGCATTTTCTGCACATTTTTCTGCTGATTGAAGCTGTAGCCCAGCCACCATAGGCGTGCTGATGGATTTGCAATCTTCCATCCCAAACCTTTTCAAGGTTGCTTCAATGTAGCTTTTTTGATGGATGAATAATCCTTTTCTTGAAGCATGAATTTCCATTCCCAAGAACTTTTTCAGTGGCTGACGAGTCAGACTGAAATTGTCCTCGATGGAGGCTACTACTGCTTCCAAAACACGTTTGTGCTTTCCAAAGATTACTCCGTCGTCCACAAAAATTGCTATTATCACCACGTGTCCATCGATTTCTCCGATGTAAACACATGGATCTCCTTGTGTTGATACAAACCCAAGTTCATTTAAAACTTTCTTAATGGTCTTATACCAAGCTAGCGGTGCTTCAGGCAAACCATAAATTCCTTTCTTCACTTTGCAAACTAGGTTTCTCCAATTGCAAAGCATTCAGGTTGCTCCATAAACACAGCGTTGTCCAGTTTTGAGTTCAGGAAAGCTGTCTTCACATCAAACTGAATTATATTCCAGTTGTTTGCAGCAGCTAGTGCAAATAGCAATCTGATAGATTCGTATCGTGCTACGGGAGCAAATGTCTCCTCGTAGTCAATGCCCTTCACTTGCTGAAATCCTTTCACAACAAGACGTGCTTTAAACTTGACATCCTTTGAAATAGGGTCAGTTTTCAGTTTGAACACCCATCTGTTTTTCAGTATTTTACATCTCTGGGGCGTTCAACAAGCTCCCAAGTTTCATTTGCAGCTTGACTTGTCATTTCATTCTGCATTGCATCGAGCCATTCATTCCAATTCCTTGAATTCTTGGCTTCTGTCACAGTGTTGGGTTCGTGAATTTCATCAGCTAAAGAAAGAAAACTTGCTTGATACCTATCAATTTTCTTTCTTTCTGTTACTGTTCTTAATCTTCGAGCAATAGGTGATGTAGTGGCATTCCCTGCTGGCGGTACTGTCTCTGCATTATGCCACTCGTCTTCCATTTGCTCACTCCAACTTACTTTGGACTTTGGGCTTTGCTGTGGTGATGAGAAGAGCTCTTCATCAGAAGC